>JASWHU010000183.1:0-231621 GCA_030819815.1 Strix occidentalis | reverse complement strand
CCTGGAGAGCTTGCAGAGCACTGGGGAAAGGCAGGCAGAGAATTCCCTGCTAGCACCTTCTCTGTGCCTGGGAAGGAGAAGTGTTCACATTGCTTCTCAGAATCGCGTTTGTGCAGAAAACACTAACACTTGTTCAGAAGGAAAGAAAGCCCAGAGCCCCAGATTTTATGTTGCCCTGGAGAGCTTGCAGAGCACTGGGGAAAGGCAGGCAGAGAATTCCCTGCTAGCACCTTCTCTGTGCCTGGGAAGGAGAAGTGTTCACATTGCTTCGCAGAATCGCGTTTGTGCAGAAAACACTAACACTTGTTCAGAAGGAAAGAAAGCCCAGAGCCCCAGATTTTATGTTGCCCTGGAGAGCTTGCAGAGCACTGGGGAAAGGCAGGCAGAGAATTCCCTGCTAGCACCTTCTCTGTGCCTGGGAAGGAGAAGTGTTCACATTGCTTCGCAGAATCGCGTTTGTGCAGAAAACACTAACACTTGTTCAGAAGGAAAGAAAGCCCAGAGCCCCAGATTTTATGTTGCCCTGGAGAGCTTGCAGAGCACTGGGGAAAGGCAGGCAGAGAATTCCCTGCTAGCACCTTCTCTGTGCCTGGGAAGGAGAAGTGTTCACATTGCTTCGCAGAATCGCGTTTGTGCAGAAAACACTAACACTTGTTCAGAAGGAAAGAAAGCACAGAGCCCCAGATTTTATGTTGCCCTGGAGAGCTTGCAGAGCACTGGGGAAAGGCAGGCAGAGAATTCCCTGCTAGCACCTTCTCTGTGCCTGGGAAGGAGAAGTGTTCACATTGCTTCGCAGAATCGCGTTTGTGCAGAAAACACTAACACTTGTTCAGAAGGAAAGAAAGTACAGAGCCCCAGATTTTATGTTGCCCTGGAGAGCTTGCAGAGCACTGGGGAAAGGCAGGCAGAGAATTCCCTGCTAGCACCTTCTCTGTGCCTGGGAAGCAAAAGTGTTCACATTGCTTCGCAGAATCGCGTTTGTGCAGAAAACACTAACACTTGTTCAGAAGGAAAGAAAGCACAGAGCCCCAGATTTTCTGTTGCCCTGGGGAGCTTGCAGAGCACTGGGGAAAGGCAGGCAGAGAATTCCCTGCTAGCACCTTCTCTGTGCCTGGGAAGCAAAAGTGTTCACATTGCTTCGCAGAATCGCGTTTGTGCAGAAAACACTAACACTTGTTCAGAAGGAAAGAAAGCACAGAGCCCCAGATTTTATGTTGCCCTGGAGAGCTTGCAGAGCACTGGGGAAAGGCAGGCAGAGAATTCCCTGCTAGCACCTTCTCTCTGCCTGGGAAGCAAAAGTGTTCACATTGCTTCGCAGAATCGCGTTTGTGCAGAAAACACTAACACTTGTTCAGAAGGAAAGAAAGCACAGAGCCCCAGATTTTCTGTTGCCCTGGAGAGCTTGCAGAGCACTGGGGAAAGGCAGGCAGAGAATTCCCTGCTAGCACCTTCTCTGTGCCTGGGAAGGAGAATTGTTCACATAGCTTCGCAGAATCGTGTTTGTGCAGAAAACACTAACACTTGTTCAGAAGGAAAGAAAGCACAGAGCCCCAGATTTTATGTTGCCCTGGAGAGCTTGCAGAGCACTGGGGAAAGGCAGGCAGAGAATTCCCTGCTAGCACCTTCTCTGTGCCTGGGAAGCACAAGTGTTCACATTGCTTCGCAGAATCGCGTTTGTGCAGAAAACACTAACACTTGTTCAGAAGGAAAGAAAGCACAGAGCCCCAGATTTTATGTTGCCCTGGAGAGCTTGCAGAGCACTGGGGAAAGGCAGGCAGAGAATTCCCTGCTAGCACCTTCTCTGTGCCTGGGAAGCACAAGTGTTCACATTGCTTCGCAGAATCGCGTTTGTGCAGAAAACACTAACACTTGTTCAGAAGGAAAGAAAGCACAGAGCCCCACATTTTATGTTGCCCTGGAGAGCTTGCAGAGCACTGGGGAAAGGCAGGCAGAGAATTCCCTGCTAGCACCTTCTCTGTGCCTGGGAAGCAAAAGTGTTCACATTGCTTCGCAGAATCGCGTTTGTGCAGAAAACACTAACACTTGTTCAGAAGGAAAGAAAGCACAGAGCCCCAGATTTTCTGTTGCCCTGGAGAGCTTGCAGAGCACTGGGGAAAGGCAGGCAGAGAATTCCCTGCTAGCACCTTCTCTGTGCCTGGGAAGCAAAAGTGTTCACATTGCTTCGCAGAATCGCGTTTGTGCAGAAAACACTAACACTTGTTCAGAAGGAAAGAAAGCACAGGGCCCCAGATTTTATGTTGCCCTGGAGAGCTTGCAGAGCACTGGGGAAAGGCAGGCAGAGAATTCCCTGCTAGCACCTTCTCTGTGCCTGGGAAGCAAAAGTGTTCACATTGCTTCGCAGAATCGCGTTTGTGCAGAAAACACTAACACTTGTTCAGAAGGAAAGAAAGCACAGAGCCCCAGATTTTCTGTTGCCCTGGAGAGCTTGCAGAGCACTGGGGAAAGGCAGGCAGAGAATTCCCTGCTAGCACCTTCTCTGTGCCTGGGAAGGAGAAGTGTTCACATTGCTTCGCAGAATCGCGTTTGTGCAGAAAACACTAACACTTGTTCAGAAGGAAAGAAAGCACAGAGCCCCAGATTTTATGTTGCCCTGGAGAGCTTGCAGAGCACTGGGGAAAGGCAGGCAGAGAATTCCCTGCTAGCACCTTCTCTGTGCCTGGGAAGGAGAAGTGTTCACATTGCTTCTCAGAATCGCGTTTGTGCAGAAAACACTAACACTTCTTCAGAAGGAAAGAAAGCACAGAGCCCCACATTTTATGTTGCCCTGGAGAGCTTGCAGAGCACTGGGGAAAGGCAGGCAGAGAATTCCCTGCTAGCACCTTCTCTGTGCCTGGGAAGCAAAAGTGTTCACATTGCTTCGCAGAATCGCGTTTGTGCAGAAAACACTAACACTTGTTCAGAAGGAAAGAAAGCACAGAGCCCCACATTTTATGTTGCCCTGGAGAGCTTGCAGAGCACTGGGGAAAGGCAGGCAGAGAATTCCCTGCTAGCACCTTCTCTGTGCCTGGGAAGCAAAAGTGTTCACATTGCTTCGCAGAATCGCGTTTGTGCAGAAAACACTAACACTTGTTCAGAAGGAAAGAAAGCACAGAGCCCCACATTTTCTGTTGCCCTGGAGAGCTTGCAGAGCACTGGGGAAAGGCAGGCAGAGAATTCCCTGCTAGCACCTTCTCTGTGCCTGGGAAGGAGAAGTGTTCACATTGCTTCGCAGAATCGCGTTTGTGCAGAAAACACTAACACTTGTTCAGAAGGAAAGAAAGCACAGAGCCCCACATTTTATGTTGCCCTGGAGAGCTTGCAGAGCACTGGGGAAAGGCAGGCAGAGAATTCCCTGCTAGCACCTTCTCTGTGCCTGGGAAGGAGAAGTGTTCACATTGCTTCGCAGAATCGCGTTTGTGCAGAAAACACTAACACTTGTTCAGAAGGAAAGAAAGCACAGAGCCCCAGATTTTCTGTTGCCCTGGAGAGCTTGCAGAGCACTGGGGAAAGGCAGGCAGAGAATTCCCTGCTAGCACCTTCTCTGTGCCTGGGAAGGAGAAGTGTTCACATTGCTTCTCAGAATCGCGTTTGTGCAGAAAACACTAACACTTGTTCAGAAGGAAAGAAAGCACAGAGCCCCAGATTTTATGTTGCCCTGGAGAGCTTGCAGAGCACTGGGGAAAGGCAGGCAGAGAATTCCCTGCTAGCACCTTCTCTGTGCCTGGGAAGCACAAGTGTTCACATTGCTTCGCAGAATCGCGTTTGTGCAGAAAACACTAACACTTGTTCAGAAGGAAAGAAAGCACAGAGCCCCACATTTTATGTTGCCCTGGAGAGCTTGCAGAGCACTGGGGAAAGGCAGGCAGAGAATTCCCTGCTAGCACCTTCTCTGTGCCTGGGAAGGAGAAGTGTTCACATTGCTTCGCAGAATCGCGTTTGTGCAGAAAACACTAACACTTGTCCAGAAGGAAAGAAAGCACAGAGCCCCAGATTTTATGATGCCCTGGAGAGCTTGCAGAGCACTGGGGAAAGGCAGGCAGAGAATTCCCTGCTAGCACCTTCTCTGTGCCTGGGAAGGAGAAGTGTTCACATTGCTTCGCAGAATCGCGTTTGTGCAGAAAACACTAACACTTGTTCAGAAGGAAAGAAAGCACAGAGCCCCACATTTTATGTTGCCCTGGAGAGCTTGCAGAGCACTGGGGAAAGGCAGGCAGAGAATTCCCTGCTAGCACCTTCTCTGTGCCTGGGAAGCAAAAGTGTTCACATTGCTTCGCAGAATCGCGTTTGTGCAGAAAACACTAACACTTGTTCAGAAGGAAAGAAAGCACAGAGCCCCAGATTTTCTGTTGCCCTGGAGAGCTTGCAGAGCACTGGGGAAAGGCAGGCAGAGAATTCCCTGCTAGCACCTTCTCTGTGCCTGGGAAGGAGAAGTGTTCACATTGCTTCGCAGAATCGCGTTTGTGCAGAAAACACTAACACTTGTTCAGAAGGAAAGAAAGCACAGAGCCCCAGATTTTCTGTTGCCCTGGAGAGCTTGCAGAGCACTGGGGAAAGGCAGGCAGAGAATTCCCTGCTAGCACCTTCTCTGTGCCTGGGAAGCAAAAGTGTTCACATTGCTTCTCAGAATCGCGTTTGTGCAGAAAACACTAACACTTGTTCAGAAGGAAAGAAAGCACAGAGCCCCAGATTTTATGTTGCCCTGGAGAGCTTGCAGAGCACTGGGGAAAGGCAGGCAGAGAATTCCCTGCTAGCACCTTCTCTGTGCCTGGGAAGGAGAAGTGTTCACATTGCTTCTCAGAATCGCGTTTGTGCAGAAAACACTAACACTTGTTCAGAAGGAAAGAAAGCACAGAGCCCCAGATTTTATGTTGCCCTGGAGAGCTTGCAGAGCACTGGGGAAAGGCAGGCAGAGAATTCCCTGCTAGCACCTTCTCTGTGCCTGGGAAGCACAAGTGTTCACATTGCTTCGCAGAATCGCGTTTGTGCAGAAAACACTAACACTTGTTCAGAAGGAAAGAAAGCCCAGAGCCCCACATTTTATGTTGCCCTGGAGAGCTTGCAGAGCACTGGGGAAAGGCAGGCAGAGAATTCCCTGCTAGCACCTTCTCTGTGCCTGGGAAGGAGAAGTGTTCACATTGCTTCGCAGAATCGCGTTTGTGCAGAAAACACTAACACTTGTTCAGAAGGAAAGAAAGCCCAGAGCCCCAGATTTTATGTTGCCCTGGAGAGCTTGCAGAGCACTGGGGAAAGGCAGGCAGAGAATTCCCTGCTAGCACCTTCTCTGTGCCTGGGAAGGAGAAGTGTTCACATTGCTTCGCAGAATCGCGTTTGTGCAGAAAACACTAACACTTGTTCAGAAGGAAAGAAAGCACAGGGCCCCACATTTTATGTTGCCCTGGAGAGCTTGCAGAGCACTGGGGAAAGGCAGGCAGAGAATTCCCTGCTAGCACCTTCTCTGTGCCTGGGAAGCAAAAGTGTTCACATTGCTTCGCAGAATCGCGTTTGTGCAGAAAACACTAACACTTGTTCAGAAGGAAAGAAAGCACAGAGCCCCACATTTTATGTTGCCCTGGAGAGCTTGCAGAGCACTGGGGAAAGGCAGGCAGAGAATTCCCTGCTAGCACCTTCTCTGTGCCTGGGAAGGAGAAGTGTTCACATTGCTTCGCAGAATCGCGTTTGTGCAGAAAACACTAACACTTGTTCAGAAGGAAAGAAAGCACAGAGCCCCACATTTTATGTTGCCCTGGAGAGCTTGCAGAGCACTGGGGAAAGGCAGGCAGAGAATTCCCTGCTAGCACCTTCTCTGTGCCTGGGAAGCAAAAGTGTTCACATTGCTTCGCAGAATCGCGTTTGTGCAGAAAACACTAACACTTGTTCAGAAGGAAAGAAAGCACAGAGCCCCAGATTTTATGTTGCCCTGGAGAGCTTGCAGAGCACTGGGGAAAGGCAGGCAGAGAATTCCCTGCTAGCACCTTCTCTGTGCCTGGGAAGGAGAAGTGTTCACATTGCTTCGCAGAATCGCGTTTGTGCAGAAAACACTAACACTTGTTCAGAAGGAAAGAAAGCACAGGGCCCCAGATTTTATGTTGCCCTGGAGAGCTTGCAGAGCACTGGGGAAAGGCAGGCAGAGAATTCCCTGCTAGCACCTTCTCTGTGCCTGGGAAGCAAAAGTGTTCACATTGCTTCGCAGAATCGCGTTTGTGCAGAAAACACTAACACTTGTTCAGAAGGAAAGAAAGCACAGAGCCCCAGATTTTCTGTTGCCCTGGAGAGCTTGCAGAGCACTGGGGAAAGGCAGGCAGAGAATTCCCTGCTAGCACCTTCTCTGTGCCTGGGAAGGAGAAGTGTTCACATTGCTTTGCAGAATCGCGTTTGTGCAGAAAACACTAACACTTGTTCAGAAGGAAAGAAAGCACAGAGCCCCACATTTTATGTTGCCCTGGAGAGCTTGCAGAGCACTGGGGAAAGGCAGGCAGAGAATTCCCTGCTAGAACCTTCTCTGTGCCTGGGAAGGAGAAGTGTTCACATTGCTTCGCAGAATCGCGTTTGTGCAGAAAACACTAACACTTGTTCAGAAGGAAAGAAAGCACAGAGCCCCACATTTTATGTTGCCCTGGAGAGCTTGCAGAGCACTGGGGAAAGGCAGGCAGAGAATTCCCTGCTAGCACCTTCTCTGTGCCTGGGAAGGAGAAGTGTTCACATTGCTTCGCAGAATCGCGTTTGTGCAGAAAACACTAACACTTGTTCAGAAGGAAAGAAAGCACAGAGCCCCACATTTTATGTTGCCCTGGAGAGCTTGCAGAGCACTGGGGAAAGGCAGGCAGAGAATTCCCTGCTAGCACCTTCTCTGTGCCTGGGAAGCAAAAGTGTTCACATTGCTTCGCAGAATCGCGTTTGTGCAGAAAACACTAACACTTGTTCAGAAGGAAAGAAAGCACAGAGCCCCAGATTTTCTGTTGCCCTGGAGAGCTTGCAGAGCACTGGGGAAAGGCAGGCAGAGAATTCCCTGCTAGCACCTTCTCTGTGCCTGGGAAGGAGAAGTGTTCACATTGCTTCTCAGAATCGCGTTTGTGCAGAAAACACTAACACTTGTTCAGAAGGAAAGAAAGCACAGAGCCCCACATTTTATGTTGCCCTGGAGAGCTTGCAGAGCACTGGGGAAAGGCAGGCAGAGAATTCCCTGCTAGCACCTTCTCTGTGCCTGGGAAGGAGAAGTGTTCACATTGCTTCGCAGAATCGCGTTTGTGCAGAAAACACTAACACTTGTTCAGAAGGAAAGAAAGCACAGAGCCCCAGATTTTCTGTTGCCCTGGAGAGCTTGCAGAGCACTGGGGAAAGGCAGGCAGAGAATTCCCTGCTAGCACCTTCTCTGTGCCTGGGAAGGAGAAGTGTTCACATTGCTTTGCAGAATCGCGTTTGTGCAGAAAACACTAACACTTGTTCAGAAGGAAAGAAAGCACAGAGCCCCAGATTTTCTGTTGCCCTGGAGAGCTTGCAGAGCACTGGGGAAAGGCAGGCAGAGAATTCCCTGCTAGCACCTTCTCTGTGCCTGGGAAGCAAAAGTGTTCACATAGCTTCGCAGAATCGCGTTTGTGCAGAAAACACTAACACTTGTTCAGAAGGAAAGAAAGCACAGGGCCCCACATTTTATGTTGCCCTGGAGAGCTTGCAGAGCACTGGGGAAAGGCAGGCAGAGAATTCCCTGCTAGCACCTTCTCTGTGCCTGGGAAGCACAAGTGTTCACATTGCTTCGCAGAATCGCGTTTGTGCAGAAAACACTAACACTTGTTCAGAAGGAAAGAAAGCCCAGAGCCCCACATTTTATGTTGCCCTGGAGAGCTTGCAGAGCACTGGGGAAAGGCAGGCAGAGAATTCCCTGCTAGCACCTTCTCTGTGCCTGGGAAGGAGAAGTGTTCACATTGCTTCGCAGAATCGCGTTTGTGCAGAAAACACTAACACTTGTTCAGAAGGAAAGAAAGCCCAGAGCCCCAGATTTTATGTTGCCCTGGAGAGCTTGCAGAGCACTGGGGAAAGGCAGGCAGAGAATTCCCTGCTAGCACCTTCTCTGTGCCTGGGAAGGAGAAGTGTTCACATTGCTTCGCAGAATCGCGTTTGTGCAGAAAACACTAACACTTGTTCAGAAGGAAAGAAAGCACAGGGCCCCACATTTTATGTTGCCCTGGAGAGCTTGCAGAGCACTGGGGAAAGGCAGGCAGAGAATTCCCTGCTAGCACCTTCTCTGTGCCTGGGAAGCAAAAGTGTTCACATTGCTTCGCAGAATCGCGTTTGTGCAGAAAACACTAACACTTGTTCAGAAGGAAAGAAAGCACAGAGCCCCAGATTTTATGTTGCCCTGGAGAGCTTGCAGAGCACTGGGGAAAGGCAGGCAGAGAATTCCCTGCTAGCACCTTCTCTGTGCCTGGGAAGGAGAAGTGTTCACATTGCTTCGCAGAATCGCGTTTGTGCAGAAAACACTAACACTTGTTCAGAAGGAAAGAAAGCACAGAGCCCCACATTTTATGTTGCCCTGGAGAGCTTGCAGAGCACTGGGGAAAGGCAGGCAGAGAATTCCCTGCTAGCACCTTCTCTGTGCCTGGGAAGGAGAAGTGTTCACATTGCTTCGCAGAATCGCGTTTGTGCAGAAAACACTAACACTTGTTCAGAAGGAAAGAAAGCACAGGGCCCCAGATTTTATGTTGCCCTGGAGAGCTTGCAGAGCACTGGGGAAAGGCAGGCAGAGAATTCCCTGCTAGCACCTTCTCTGTGCCTGGGAAGCAAAAGTGTTCACATTGCTTCGCAGAATCGCGTTTGTGCAGAAAACACTAACACTTGTTCAGAAGGAAAGAAAGCACAGAGCCCCAGATTTTCTGTTGCCCTGGAGAGCTTGCAGAGCACTGGGGAAAGGCAGGCAGAGAATTCCCTGCTAGCACCTTCTCTGTGCCTGGGAAGGAGAAGTGTTCACATTGCTTTGCAGAATCGCGTTTGTGCAGAAAACACTAACACTTGTTCAGAAGGAAAGAAAGCACAGAGCCCCAGATTTTCTGTTGCCCTGGAGAGCTTGCAGAGCACTGGGGAAAGGCAGGCAGAGAATTCCCTGCTAGAACCTTCTCTGTGCCTGGGAAGGAGAAGTGTTCACATTGCTTCGCAGAATCGCGTTTGTGCAGAAAACACTAACACTTGTTCAGAAGGAAAGAAAGCACAGAGCCCCAGATTTTATGTTGCCCTGGAGAGCTTGCAGAGCACTGGGGAAAGGCAGGCAGAGAATTCCCTGCTAGCACCTTCTCTGTGCCTGGGAAGGAGAAGTGTTCACATTGCTTCGCAGAATCGCGTTTGTGCAGAAAACACTAACACTTGTTCAGAAGGAAAGAAAGCACAGAGCCCCACATTTTATGTTGCCCTGGAGAGCTTGCAGAGCACTGGGGAAAGGCAGGCAGAGAATTCCCTGCTAGCACCTTCTCTGTGCCTGGGAAGCAAAAGTGTTCACATTGCTTCGCAGAATCGCGTTTGTGCAGAAAACACTAACACTTGTTCAGAAGGAAAGAAAGCACAGAGCCCCACATTTTATGTTGCCCTGGAGAGCTTGCAGAGCACTGGGGAAAGGCAGGCAGAGAATTCCCTGCTAGCACCTTCTCTGTGCCTGGGAAGGAGAAGTGTTCACATTGCTTCTCAGAATCGCGTTTGTGCAGAAAACACTAACACTTGTTCAGAAGGAAAGAAAGCACAGAGCCCCACATTTTATGTTGCCCTGGAGAGCTTGCAGAGCACTGGGGAAAGGCAGGCAGAGAATTCCCTGCTAGCACCTTCTCTGTGCCTGGGAAGGAGAAGTGTTCACATTGCTTCGCAGAATCGCGTTTGTGCAGAAAACACTAACACTTGTTCAGAAGGAAAGAAAGCACAGAGCCCCAGATTTTCTGTTGCCCTGGAGAGCTTGCAGAGCACTGGGGAAAGGCAGGCAGAGAATTCCCTGCTAGCACCTTCTCTGTGCCTGGGAAGGAGAAGTGTTCACATTGCTTTGCAGAATCGCGTTTGTGCAGAAAACACTAACACTTGTTCAGAAGGAAAGAAAGCACAGAGCCCCAGATTTTCTGTTGCCCTGGAGAGCTTGCAGAGCACTGGGGAAAGGCAGGCAGAGAATTCCCTGCTAGCACCTTCTCTGTGCCTGGGAAGCAAAAGTGTTCACATAGCTTCGCAGAATCGCGTTTGTGCAGAAAACACTAACACTTGTTCAGAAGGAAAGAAAGCACAGGGCCCCACATTTTATGTTGCCCTGGAGAGCTTGCAGAGCACTGGGGAAAGGCAGGCAGAGAATTCCCTGCTAGCACCTTCTCTGTGCCTGGGAAGCAAAAGTGTTCACATTGCTTCGCAGAATCGCGTTTGTGCAGAAAACACTAACACTTGTTCAGAAGGAAAGAAAGCACAGAGCCCCAGATTTTATGTTGCCCTGGAGAGCTTGCAGAGCACTGGGGAAAGGCAGGCAGAGAATTCCCTGCTAGCACCTTCTCTGTGCCTGGGAAGCAAAAGTGTTCACATTGCTTCGCAGAATCGCGTTTGTGCAGAAAACACTAACACTTGTTCAGAAGGAAAGAAAGCACAGAGCCCCACATTTTATGTTGCCCTGGAGAGCTTGCAGAGCACTGGGGAAAGGCAGGCAGAGAATTCCCTGCTAGCACCTTCTCTGTGCCTGGGAAGCACAAGTGTTCACATTGCTTCGCAGAATCGCGTTTGTGCAGAAAACACTAACACTTGTTCAGAAGGAAAGAAAGCACAGAGCCCCAGATTTTCTGTTGCCCTGGAGAGCTTGCAGAGCACTGGGGAAAGGCAGGCAGAGAATTCCCTGCTAGCACCTTCTCTGTGCCTGGGAAGGAGAAGTGTTCACATTGCTTCGCAGAATCGCGTTTGTGCAGAAAACACTAACACTTGTTCAGAAGGAAAGAAAGCACAGAGCCCCACATTTTATGTTGCCCTGGAGAGCTTGCAGAGCACTGGGGAAAGGCAGGCAGAGAATTCCCTGCTAGCACCTTCTCTCTGCCTGGGAAGCAAAAGTGTTCACATTGCTTCGCAGAATCGCGTTTGTGCAGAAAACACTAACACTTGTTCAGAAGGAAAGAAAGCACAGAGCCCCACATTTTATGTTGCCCTGGAGAGCTTGCAGAGCACTGGGGAAAGGCAGGCAGAGAATTCCCTGCTAGCACCTTCTCTGTGCCTGGGAAGCACAAGTGTTCACATTGCTTCGCAGAATCGCGTTTGTGCAGAAAACACTAACACTTGTTCAGAAGGAAAGAAAGCACAGAGCCCCAGATTTTATGTTGCCCTGGAGAGCTTGCAGAGCACTGGGGAAAGGCAGGCAGAGAATTCCCTGCTAGCACCTTCTCTGTGCCTGGGAAGGAGAAGTGTTCACATTGCTTCGCAGAATCGCGTTTGTGCAGAAAACACTAACACTTGTTCAGAAGGAAAGAAAGCACAGAGCCCCACATTTTCTGTTGCCCTGGAGAGCTTGCAGAGCACTGGGGAAAGGCAGGCAGAGAATTCCCTGCTAGCACCTTCTCTGTGCCTGGGAAGCACAAGTGTTCACATTGCTTCGCAGAATCGCGTTTGTGCAGAAAACACTAACACTTCTTCAGAAGGAAAGAAAGCACAGGGCCCCAGATTTTATGATGCCCTGGAGAGCTTGCAGAGCACTGGGGAAAGGCACGCAGAGAATTCCCTGCTAGCACCTTCTCTGTGCCTGGGAAGCAAAAGTGTTCACATAGCTTCGCAGAATCGCGTTTGTGCAGAAAACACTAACACTTGTTCAGAAGGAAAGAAAGGACAGGGCCCCACATTTTATGTTGCCCTGGAGAGCTTGCAGAGCACTGGGGAAAGGCAGGCAGAGAATTCCCTGCTAGCACCTTCTCTGTGCCTGGGAAGCAAAAGTGTTCACATTGCTTCGCAGAATCGCGTTTGTGCAGAAAACACTAACACTTGTTCAGAAGGAAAGAAAGCACAGAGCCCCAGATTTTATGTTGCCCTGGAGAGCTTGCAGAGCACTGGGGAAAGGCAGGCAGAGAATTCCCTGCTAGCACCTTCTCTGTGCCTGGGAAGCAAAAGTGTTCACATTGCTTCGCAGAATCGCGTTTGTGCAGAAAACACTAACACTTGTTCAGAAGGAAAGAAAGCACAGAGCCCCAGATTTTCTGTTGCCCTGGAGAGCTTGCAGAGCACTGGGGAAAGGCAGGCAGAGAATTCCCTGCTAGCACCTTCTCTGTGCCTGGGAAGCACAAGTGTTCACATTGCTTCGCAGAATCGCGTTTGTGCAGAAAACACTAACACTTGTTCAGAAGGAAAGAAAGCACAGAGCCCCAGATTTTATGTTGCCCTGGAGAGCTTGCAGAGCACTGGGGAAAGGCAGGCAGAGAATTCCCTGCTAGCACCTTCTCTGTGCCTGGGAAGGAGAAGTGTTCACATTGCTTCGCAGAATCGCGTTTGTGCAGAAAACACTAACACTTCTTCAGAAGGAAAGAAAGCACAGAGCCCCACATTTTATGTTGCCCTGGAGAGCTTGCAGAGCACTGGGGAAAGGCAGGCAGAGAATTCCCTGCTAGCACCTTCTCTGTGCCTGGGAAGCAAAAGTGTTCACATTGCTTCGCAGAATCGCGTTTGTGCAGAAAACACTAACACTTGTTCAGAAGGAAAGAAAGCACAGAGCCCCAGATTTTATGTTGCCCTGGAGAGCTTGCAGAGCACTGGGGAAAGGCAGGCAGAGAATTCCCTGCTAGCACCTTCTCTGTGCCTGGGAAGCACAAGTGTTCACATTGCTTCGCAGAATCGCGTTTGTGCAGAAAACACTAACACTTGTTCAGAAGGAAAGAAAGCACAGAGCCCCAGATTTTATGTTGCCCTGGAGAGCTTGCAGAGCACTGGGGAAAGGCAGGCAGAGAATTCCCTGCTAGCACCTTCTCTGTGCCTGGGAAGGAGAAGTGTTCACATTGCTTCGCAGAATCGCGTTTGTGCAGAAAACACTAACACTTGTTCAGAAGGAAAGAAAGCACAGAGCCCCACATTTTATGTTGCCCTGGAGAGCTTGCAGAGCACTGGGGAAAGGCAGGCAGAGAATTCCCTGCTAGCACCTTCTCTGTGCCTGGGAAGCACAAGTGTTCACATTGCTTCGCAGAATCGCGTTTGTGCAGAAAACACTAACACTTCTTCAGAAGGAAAGAAAGCACAGAGCCCCACATTTTATGTTGCCCTGGAGAGCTTGCAGAGCACTGGGGAAAGGCAGGCAGAGAATTCCCTGCTAGCACCTTCTCTGTGCCTGGGAAGGAGAAGTGTTCACATTGCTTCGCAGAATCGCGTTTGTGCAGAAAACACTAACACTTGTTCAGAAGGAAAGAAAGCACAGAGCCCCACATTTTCTGTTGCCCTGGAGAGCTTGCAGAGCACTGGGGAAAGGCAGGCAGAGAATTCCCTGCTAGCACCTTCTCTCTGCCTGGGAAGCAAAAGTGTTCACATTGCTTCGCAGAATCGCGTTTGTGCAGAAAACACTAACACTTGTTCAGAAGGAAAGAAAGCACAGAGCCCCAGATTTTCTGTTGCCCTGGAGAGCTTGCAGAGCACTGGGGAAAGGCAGGCAGAGAATTCCCTGCTAGCACCTTCTCTGTGCCTGGGAAGGAGAAGTGTTCACATTGCTTCTCAGAATCGCGTTTGTGCAGAAAACACTAACACTTGTTCAGAAGGAAAGAAAGCACAGAGCCCCAGATTTTATGTTGCCCTGGAGAGCTTGCAGAGCACTGGGGAAAGGCAGGCAGAGAATTCCCTGCTAGCACCTTCTCTGTGCCTGGGAAGGAGAAGTGTTCACATTGCTTCGCAGAATCGCGTTTGTGCAGAAAACACTAACACTTGTTCAGAAGGAAAGAAAGCACAGAGCCCCAGATTTTATGTTGCCCTGGAGAGCTTGCAGAGCACTGGGGAAAGGCAGGCAGAGAATTCCCTGCTAGCACCTTCTCTGTGCCTGGGAAGGAGAAGTGTTCACATTGCTTCGCAGAATCGCGTTTGTGCAGAAAACACTAACACTTCTTCAGAAGGAAAGAAAGCACAGAGCCCCACATTTTATGTTGCCCTGGAGAGCTTGCAGAGCACTGGGGAAAGGCAGGCAGAGAATTCCCTGCTAGCACCTTCTCTGTGCCTGGGAAGCAAAAGTGTTCACATTGCTTCGCAGAATCGCGTTTGTGCAGAAAACACTAACACTTGTTCAGAAGGAAAGAAAGCACAGAGCCCCAGATTTTATGTTGCCCTGGAGAGCTTGCAGAGCACTGGGGAAAGGCAGGCAGAGAATTCCCTGCTAGCACCTTCTCTGTGCCTGGGAAGCACAAGTGTTCACATTGCTTCGCAGAATCGCGTTTGTGCAGAAAACACTAACACTTGTTCAGAAGGAAAGAAAGCACAGAGCCCCAGATTTTATGTTGCCCTGGAGAGCTTGCAGAGCACTGGGGAAAGGCAGGCAGAGAATTCCCTGCTAGCACCTTCTCTGTGCCTGGGAAGGAGAAGTGTTCACATTGCTTCGCAGAATCGCGTTTGTGCAGAAAACACTAACACTTGTTCAGAAGGAAAGAAAGCACAGAGCCCCACATTTTATGTTGCCCTGGAGAGCTTGCAGAGCACTGGGGAAAGGCAGGCAGAGAATTCCCTGCTAGCACCTTCTCTGTGCCTGGGAAGCACAAGTGTTCACATTGCTTCGCAGAATCGCGTTTGTGCAGAAAACACTAACACTTCTTCAGAAGGAAAGAAAGCACAGAGCCCCACATTTTCTGTTGCCCTGGAGAGCTTGCAGAGCACTGGGGAAAGGCAGGCAGAGAATTCCCTGCTAGCACCTTCTCTGTGCCTGGGAAGCAAAAGTGTTCACATTGCTTCTCAGAATCGCGTTTGTGCAGAAAACACTAACACTTGTTCAGAAGGAAAGAAAGCACAGAGCCCCAGATTTTATGTTGCCCTGGAGAGCTTGCAGAGCACTGGGGAAAGGCAGGCAGAGAATTCCCTGCTAGCACCTTCTCTCTGCCTGGGAAGCAAAAGTGTTCACATTGCTTCGCAGAATCGCGTTTGTGCAGAAAACACTAACACTTGTTCAGAAGGAAAGAAAGCACAGAGCCCCAGATTTTCTGTTGCCCTGGAGAGCTTGCAGAGCACTGGGGAAAGGCAGGCAGAGAATTCCCTGCTAGCACCTTCTCTGTGCCTGGGAAGGAGAATTGTTCACATAGCTTCGCAGAATCGCGTTTGTGCAGAAAACACTAACACTTGTTCAGAAGGAAAGAAAGCACAGAGCCCCAGATTTTCTGTTGCCCTGGAGAGCTTGCAGAGCACTGGGGAAAGGCAGGCAGAGAATTCCCTGCTAGAACCTTCTCTGTGCCTGGGAAGGAGAAGTGTTCACATTGCTTCGCAGAATCGCGTTTGTGCAGAAAACACTAACACTTGTTCAGAAGGAAAGAAAGCACAGAGCCCCACATTTTATGTTGCCCTGGAGAGCTTGCAGAGCACTGGGGAAAGGCAGGCAGAGAATTCCCTGCTAGCACCTTCTCTGTGCCTGGGAAGCAAAAGTGTTCACATTGCTTCGCAGAATCGCGTTTGTGCAGAAAACACTAACACTTGTTCAGAAGGAAAGAAAGCACAGAGCCCCAGATTTTCTGTTGCCCTGGAGAGCTTGCAGAGCACTGGGGAAAGGCAGGCAGAGAATTCCCTGCTAGCACCTTCTCTGTGCCTGGGAAGCAAAAGTGTTCACATTGCTTCGCAGAATCGCGTTTGTGCAGAAAACACTAACACTTGTTCAGAAGGAAAGAAAGCACAGGGCCCCAGATTTTATGTTGCCCTGGAGAGCTTGCAGAGCACTGGGGAAAGGCAGGCAGAGAATTCCCTGCTAGCACCTTCTCTGTGCCTGGGAAGCAAAAGTGTTCACATTGCTTCGCAGAATCGCGTTTGTGCAGAAAACACTAACACTTGTTCAGAAGGAAAGAAAGCACAGAGCCCCAGATTTTCTGTTGCCCTGGAGAGCTTGCAGAGCACTGGGGAAAGGCAGGCAGAGAATTCCCTGCTAGCACCTTCTCTGTGCCTGGGAAGCAAAAGTGTTCACATTGCTTCGCAGAATCGCGTTTGTGCAGAAAACACTAACACTTGTTCAGAAGGAAAGAAAGCACAGAGCCCCAGATTTTATGTTGCCCTGGAGAGCTTGCAGAGCACTGGGGAAAGGCAGGCAGAGAATTCCCTGCTAGCACCTTCTCTGTGCCTGGGAAGGAGAAGTGTTCACATTGCTTCGCAGAATCGCGTTTGTGCAGAAAACACTAACACTTCTTCAGAAGGAAAGAAAGCACAGAGCCCCACATTTTATGTTGCCCTGGAGAGCTTGCAGAGCACTGGGGAAAGGCAGGCAGAGAATTCCCTGCTAGCACCTTCTCTGTGCCTGGGAAGCAAAAGTGTTCACATTGCTTCGCAGAATCACGTTTGTGCAGAAAACACTAACACTTGTTCAGAAGGAAAGAAAGCACAGAGCCCCACATTTTATGTTGCCCTGGAGAGCTTGCAGAGCACTGGGGAAAGGCAGGCAGAGAATTCCCTGCTAGCACCTTCTCTGTGCCTGGGAAGCAAAAGTGTTCACATTGCTTCGCAGAATCGCGTTTGTGCAGAAAACACTAACACTTGTTCAGAAGGAAAGAAAGCACAGAGCCCCACATTTTCTGTTGCCCTGGAGAGCTTGCAGAGCACTGGGGAAAGGCAGGCAGAGAATTCCCTGCTAGCACCTTCTCTGTGCCTGGGAAGGAGAAGTGTTCACATTGCTTCGCAGAATCGCGTTTGTGCAGAAAACACTAACACTTGTTCAGAAGGAAAGAAAGCACAGAGCCCCACATTTTATGTTGCCCTGGAGAGCTTGCAGAGCACTGGGGAAAGGCAGGCAGAGAATTCCCTGCTAGCACCTTCTCTGTGCCTGGGAAGGAGAAGTGTTCACATTGCTTCGCAGAATCGCGTTTGTGCAGAAAACACTAACACTTGTTCAGAAGGAAAGAAAGCACAGAGCCCCAGATTTTCTGTTGCCCTGGAGAGCTTGCAGAGCACTGGGGAAAGGCAGGCAGAGAATTCCCTGCTAGCACCTTCTCTGTGCCTGGGAAGGAGAAGTGTTCACATTGCTTCTCAGAATCGCGTTTGTGCAGAAAACACTAACACTTGTTCAGAAGGAAAGAAAGCACAGAGCCCCAGATTTTATGTTGCCCTGGAGAGCTTGCAGAGCACTGGGGAAAGGCAGGCAGAGAATTCCCTGCTAGCACCTTCTCTGTGCCTGGGAAGCACAAGTGTTCACATTGCTTCGCAGAATCGCGTTTGTGCAGAAAACACTAACACTTGTTCAGAAGGAAAGAAAGCACAGAGCCCCACATTTTATGTTGCCCTGGAGAGCTTGCAGAGCACTGGGGAAAGGCAGGCAGAGAATTCCCTGCTAGCACCTTCTCTGTGCCTGGGAAGGAGAAGTGTTCACATTGCTTCGCAGAATCGCGTTTGTGCAGAAAACACTAACACTTGTCCAGAAGGAAAGAAAGCACAGAGCCCCAGATTTTATGATGCCCTGGAGAGCTTGCAGAGCACTGGGGAAAGGCAGGCAGAGAATTCCCTGCTAGCACCTTCTCTGTGCCTGGGAAGCACAAGTGTTCACATTGCTTCGCAGAATCGCGTTTGTGCAGAAAACACTAACACTTGTTCAGAAGGAAAGAAAGCACAGAGCCCCACATTTTCTGTTGCCCTGGAGAGCTTGCAGAGCACTGGGGAAAGGCAGGCAGAGAATTCCCTGCTAGCACCTTCTCTGTGCCTGGGAAGCAAAAGTGTTCACATTGCTTCGCAGAATCGCGTTTGTGCAGAAAACACTAACACTTGTTCAGAAGGAAAGAAAGCACAGAGCCCCAGATTTTATGTTGCCCTGGAGAGCTTGCAGAGCACTGGGGAAAGGCAGGCAGAGAATTCCCTGCTAGCACCTTCTCTGTGCCTGGGAAGGAGAAGTGTTCACATTGCTTCGCAGAATCGCGTTTGTGCAGAAAACACTAACACTTGTTCAGAAGGAAAGAAAGCACAGAGCCCCAGATTTTCTGTTGCCCTGGAGAGCTTGCAGAGCACTGGGGAAAGGCAGGCAGAGAATTCCCTGCTAGCACCTTCTCTGTGCCTGGGAAGGAGAAGTGTTCACATTGCTTCGCAGAATCGCGTTTGTGCAGAAAACACTAACACTTGTTCAGAAGGAAAGAAAGCCCAGAGCCCCAGATTTTATGTTGCCCTGGAGAGCTTGCAGAGCACTGGGGAAAGGCAGGCAGAGAATTCCCTGCTAGCACCTTCTCTGTGCCTGGGAAGCAAAAGTGTTCACATTGCTTCGCAGAATCGCGTTTGTGCAGAAAACACTAACACTTGTTCAGAAGGAAAGAAAGCACAGAGCCCCACATTTTATGTTGCCCTGGAGAGCTTGCAGAGCACTGGGGAAAGGCAGGCAGAGAATTCCCTGCTAGCACCTTCTCTGTGCCTGGGAAGCAAAAGTGTTCACATTGCTTCTCAGAATCGCGTTTGTGCAGAAAACACTAACACTTGTTCAGAAGGAAAGAAAGCACAGAGCCCCAGATTTTATGTTGCCCTGGAGAGCTTGCAGAGCACTGGGGAAAGGCAGGCAGAGAATTCCCTGCTAGCACCTTCTCTGTGCCTGGGAAGCAAAAGTGTTCACATTGCTTCGCAGAATCGCGTTTGTGCAGAAAACACTAACACTTGTTCAGAAGGAAAGAAAGCACAGAGCCCCAGATTTTCTGTTGCCCTGGAGAGCTTGCAGAGCACTGGGGAAAGGCAGGCAGAGAATTCCCTGCTAGCACCTTCTCTGTGCCTGGGAAGCAAAAGTGTTCACATTGCTTCGCAGAATCGCGTTTGTGCAGAAAACACTAACACTTGTTCAGAAGGAAAGAAAGCACAGAGCCCCAGATTTTATGTTGCCCTGGAGAGCTTGCAGAGCACTGGGGAAAGGCAGACAGAGAATTCCCTGCTAGCACCTTCTCTGTGCCTGGGAAGCACAAGTGTTCACATTGCTTCGCAGAATCGCGTTTGTGCAGAAAACACTAACACTTGTTCAGAAGGAAAGAAAGCACAGAGCCCGACATTTTATGTTGCCCTGGAGAGCTTGCAGAGCACTGGGGAAAGGCAGGCAGAGAATTCCCTGCTAGCACCTTCTCTGTGCCTGGGAAGGAGAAGTGTTCACATTGCTTCGCAGAATCGCGTTTGTGCAGAAAACACTAACACTTCTTCAGAAGGAAAGAAAGCACAGGGCCCCAGATTTTATGTTGCCCTGGAGAGCTTGCAGAGCACTGGGGAAAGGCAGGCAGAGAATTCCCTGCTAGCACCTTCTCTGTGCCTGGGAAGCAAAAGTGTTCACATTGCTTCTCAGAATCGCGTTTGTGCAGAAAACACTAACACTTGTTCAGAAGGAAAGAAAGCACAGAGCCCCAGATTTTATGTTGCCCTGGAGAGCTTGCAGAGCACTGGGGAAAGGCAGGCAGAGAATTCCCTGCTAGCACCTTCTCTGTGCCTGGGAAGGAGAAGTGTTCACATTGCTTCTCAGAATCGCGTTTGTGCAGAAAACACTAACACTTGTTCAGAAGGAAAGAAAGCACAGAGCCCCACATTTTATGTTGCCCTGGAGAGCTTGCAGAGCACTGGGGAAAGGCAGGCAGAGAATTCCCTGCTAGCACCTTCTCTGTGCCTGGGAAGCACAAGTGTTCACATTGCTTCGCAGAATCGCGTTTGTGCAGAAAACACTAACACTTGTTCAGAAGGAAAGAAAGCCCAGAGCCCCAGATTTTATGTTGCCCTGGAGAGCTTGCAGAGCACTGGGGAAAGGCAGGCAGAGAATTCCCTGCTAGCACCTTCTCTGTGCCTGGGAAGGAGAAGTGTTCACATTGCTTCGCAGAATCGCGTTTGTGCAGAAAACACTAACACTTGTTCAGAAGGAAAGAAAGCACAGAGCCCCACATTTTATGTTGCCCTGGAGAGCTTGCAGAGCACTGGGGAAAGGCAGGCAGAGAATTCCCTGCTAGCACCTTCTCTGTGCCTGGGAAGGAGAAGTGTTCACATTGCTTCGCAGAATCGCGTTTGTGCAGAAAACACTAACACTTGTTCAGAAGGAAAGAAAGCACAGGGCCCCACATTTTATGTTGCCCTGGAGAGCTTGCAGAGCACTGGGGAAAGGCAGGCAGAGAATTCCCTGCTAGCACCTTCTCTGTGCCTGGGAAGCAAAAGTGTTCACATTGCTTCGCAGAATCGCGTTTGTGCAGAAAACACTAACACTTGTTCAGAAGGAAAGAAAGCACAGAGCCCCACATTTTATGTTGCCCTGGAGAGCTTGCAGAGCACTGGGGAAAGGCAGGCAGAGAATTCCCTGCTAGCACCTTCTCTGTGCCTGGGAAGGAGAAGTGTTCACATTGCTTCGCAGAATCGCGTTTGTGCAGAAAACACTAACACTTGTTCAGAAGGAAAGAAAGCACAGAGCCCCACATTTTATGTTGCCCTGGAGAGCTTGCAGAGCACTGGGGAAAGGCAGGCAGAGAATTCCCTGCTAGCACCTTCTCTGTGCCTGGGAAGCAAAAGTGTTCACATTGCTTCGCAGAATCGCGTTTGTGCAGAAAACACTAACACTTGTTCAGAAGGAAAGAAAGCACAGAGCCCCAGATTTTATGTTGCCCTGGAGAGCTTGCAGAGCACTGGGGAAAGGCAGGCAGAGAATTCCCTGCTAGCACCTTCTCTGTGCCTGGGAAGGAGAAGTGTTCACATTGCTTCGCAGAATCGCGTTTGTGCAGAAAACACTAACACTTGTTCAGAAGGAAAGAAAGCACAGGGCCCCAGATTTTATGTTGCCCTGGAGAGCTTGCAGAGCACTGGGGAAAGGCAGGCAGAGAATTCCCTGCTAGCACCTTCTCTGTGCCTGGGAAGCAAAAGTGTTCACATTGCTTCGCAGAATCGCGTTTGTGCAGAAAACACTAACACTTGTTCAGAAGGAAAGAAAGCACAGAGCCCCAGATTTTCTGTTGCCCTGGAGAGCTTGCAGAGCACTGGGGAAAGGCAGGCAGAGAATTCCCTGCTAGCACCTTCTCTGTGCCTGGGAAGGAGAAGTGTTCACATTGCTTTGCAGAATCGCGTTTGTGCAGAAAACACTAACACTTGTTCAGAAGGAAAGAAAGCACAGAGCCCCACATTTTATGTTGCCCTGGAGAGCTTGCAGAGCACTGGGGAAAGGCAGGCAGAGAATTCCCTGCTAGAACCTTCTCTGTGCCTGGGAAGGAGAAGTGTTCACATTGCTTCGCAGAATCGCGTTTGTGCAGAAAACACTAACACTTGTTCAGAAGGAAAGAAAGCACAGAGCCCCACATTTTATGTTGCCCTGGAGAGCTTGCAGAGCACTGGGGAAAGGCAGGCAGAGAATTCCCTGCTAGCACCTTCTCTGTGCCTGGGAAGGAGAAGTGTTCACATTGCTTCGCAGAATCGCGTTTGTGCAGAAAACACTAACACTTGTTCAGAAGGAAAGAAAGCACAGAGCCCCACATTTTATGTTGCCCTGGAGAGCTTGCAGAGCACTGGGGAAAGGCAGGCAGAGAATTCCCTGCTAGCACCTTCTCTGTGCCTGGGAAGCAAAAGTGTTCACATTGCTTCGCAGAATCGCGTTTGTGCAGAAAACACTAACACTTGTTCAGAAGGAAAGAAAGCACAGAGCCCCAGATTTTCTGTTGCCCTGGAGAGCTTGCAGAGCACTGGGGAAAGGCAGGCAGAGAATTCCCTGCTAGCACCTTCTCTGTGCCTGGGAAGGAGAAGTGTTCACATTGCTTCTCAGAATCGCGTTTGTGCAGAAAACACTAACACTTGTTCAGAAGGAAAGAAAGCACAGAGCCCCACATTTTATGTTGCCCTGGAGAGCTTGCAGAGCACTGGGGAAAGGCAGGCAGAGAATTCCCTGCTAGCACCTTCTCTGTGCCTGGGAAGCACAAGTGTTCACATTGCTTCGCAGAATCGCGTTTGTGCAGAAAACACTAACACTTGTTCAGAAGGAAAGAAAGCACAGAGCCCCAGATTTTCTGTTGCCCTGGAGAGCTTGCAGAGCACTGGGGAAAGGCAGGCAGAGAATTCCCTGCTAGCACCTTCTCTGTGCCTGGGAAGCAAAAGTGTTCACATTGCTTCGCAGAATCGCGTTTGTGCAGAAAACACTAACACTTCTTCAGAAGGAAAGAAAGCACAGAGCCCCAGATTTTCTGTTGCCCTGGAGAGCTTGCAGAGCACTGGGGAAAGGCAGGCAGAGAATTCCCTGCTAGCACCTTCTCTGTGCCTGGGAAGCAAAAGTGTTCACATAGCTTCGCAGAATCGCGTTTGTGCAGAAAACACTAACACTTGTCCAGAAGGAAAGAAAGCACAGGGCCCCACATTTTATGTTGCCCTGGAGAGCTTGCAGAGCACTGGGGAAAGGCAGGCAGAGAATTCCCTGCTAGCACCTTCTCTGTGCCTGGGAAGCAAAAGTGTTCACATTGCTTCGCAGAATCGCGTTTGTGCAGAAAACACTAACACTTGTTCAGAAGGAAAGAAAGCACAGAGCCCCAGATTTTATGTTGCCCTGGAGAGCTTGCAGAGCACTGGGGAAAGGCAGGCAGAGAATTCCCTGCTAGCACCTTCTCTGTGCCTGGGAAGCAAAAGTGTTCACATTGCTTCGCAGAATCGCGTTTGTGCAGAAAACACTAACACTTGTTCAGAAGGAAAGAAAGCACAGAGCCCCAGATTTTATGTTGCCCTGGAGAGCTTGCAGAGCACTGGGGAAAGGCAGGCAGAGAATTCCCTGCTAGCACCTTCTCTGTGCCTGGGAAGCACAAGTGTTCACATTGCTTCGCAGAATCGCGTTTGTGCAGAAAACACTAACACTTGTTCAGAAGGAAAGAAAGCACAGAGCCCCACATTTTATGTTGCCCTGGAGAGCTTGCAGAGCACTGGGGAAAGGCAGGCAGAGAATTCCCTGCTAGCACCTTCTCTGTGCCTGGGAAGCAAAAGTGTTCACATTGCTTCGCAGAATCGCGTTTGTGCAGAAAACACTAACACTTCTTCAGAAGGAAAGAAAGCACAGAGCCCCACATTTTATGTTGCCCTGGAGAGCTTGCAGAGCACTGGGGAAAGGCAGGCAGAGAATTCCCTGCTAGCACCTTCTCTCTGCCTGGGAAGCAAAAGTGTTCACATTGCTTCGCAGAATCGCGTTTGTGCAGAAAACACTAACACTTGTTCAGAAGGAAAGAAAGCACAGAGCCCCACATTTTATGTTGCCCTGGAGAGCTTGCAGAGCACTGGGGAAAGGCAGGCAGAGAATTCCCTGCTAGCACCTTCTCTGTGCCTGGGAAGCACAAGTGTTCACATTGCTTCGCAGAATCGCGTTTGTGCAGAAAACACTAACACTTGTTCAGAAGGAAAGAAAGCACAGAGCCCCAGATTTTATGTTGCCCTGGAGAGCTTGCAGAGCACTGGGGAAAGGCAGGCAGAGAATTCCCTGCTAGCACCTTCTCTGTGCCTGGGAAGGAGAAGTGTTCACATTGCTTCGCAGAATCGCGTTTGTGCAGAAAACACTAACACTTGTTCAGAAGGAAAGAAAGCACAGAGCCCCACATTTTCTGTTGCCCTGGAGAGCTTGCAGAGCACTGGGGAAAGGCAGGCAGAGAATTCCCTGCTAGCACCTTCTCTGTGCCTGGGAAGCACAAGTGTTCACATTGCTTCGCAGAATCGCGTTTGTGCAGAAAACACTAACACTTGTTCAGAAGGAAAGAAAGCACAGAGCCCCAGATTTTATGATGCCCTGGAGAGCTTGCAGAGCACTGGGGAAAGGCACGCAGAGAATTCCCTGCTAGCACCTTCTCTGTGCCTGGGAAGCAAAAGTGTTCACATAGCTTCGCAGAATCGCGTTTGTGCAGAAAACACTAACACTTGTTCAGAAGGAAAGAAAGGACAGGGCCCCACATTTTATGTTGCCCTGGAGAGCTTGCAGAGCACTGGGGAAAGGCAGGCAGAGAATTCCCTGCTAGCACCTTCTCTGTGCCTGGGAAGCAAAAGTGTTCACATTGCTTCGCAGAATCGCGTTTGTGCAGAAAACACTAACACTTGTTCAGAAGGAAAGAAAGCACAGAGCCCCACATTTTATGTTGCCCTGGAGAGCTTGCAGAGCACTGGGGAAAGGCAGGCAGAGAATTCCCTGCTAGCACCTTCTCTGTGCCTGGGAAGGAGAAGTGTTCACATTGCTTCTCAGAATCGCGTTTGTGCAGAAAACACTAACACTTGTTCAGAAGGAAAGAAAGCCCAGAGCCCCAGATTTTATGTTGCCCTGGAGAGCTTGCAGAGCACTGGGGAAAGGCAGGCAGAGAATTCCCTGCTAGCACCTTCTCTGTGCCTGGGAAGGAGAAGTGTTCACATTGCTTCGCAGAATCGCGTTTGTGCAGAAAACACTAACACTTGTTCAGAAGGAAAGAAAGCACAGAGCCCCACATTTTATGTTGCCCTGGAGAGCTTGCAGAGCACTGGGGAAAGGCAGGCAGAGAATTCCCTGCTAGCACCTTCTCTGTGCCTGGGAAGGAGAAGTGTTCACATTGCTTCGCAGAATCGCGTTTGTGCAGAAAACACTAACACTTGTTCAGAAGGAAAGAAAGCCCAGAGCCCCAGATTTTATGTTGCCCTGGAGAGCTTGCAGAGCACTGGGGAAAGGCAGGCAGAGAATTCCCTGCTAGCACCTTCTCTGTGCCTGGGAAGGAGAAGTGTTCACATTGCTTCGCAGAATCGCGTTTGTGCAGAAAACACTAACACTTGTTCAGAAGGAAAGAAAGCACAGAGCCCCAGATTTTATGTTGCCCTGGAGAGCTTGCAGAGCACTGGGGAAAGGCAGGCAGAGAATTCCCTGCTAGCACCTTCTCTGTGCCTGGGAAGGAGAAGTGTTCACATTGCTTCGCAGAATCGCGTTTGTGCAGAAAACACTAACACTTGTTCAGAAGGAAAGAAAGCACAGAGCCCCAGATTTTATGTTGCCCTGGAGAGCTTGCAGAGCACTGGGGAAAGGCAGGCAGAGAATTCCCTGCTAGCACCTTCTCTGTGCCTGGGAAGCAAAAGTGTTCACATTGCTTCGCAGAATCGCGTTTGTGCAGAAAACACTAACACTTGTTCAGAAGGAAAGAAAGCACAGAGCCCCAGATTTTCTGTTGCCCTGGGGAGCTTGCAGAGCACTGGGGAAAGGCAGGCAGAGAATTCCCTGCTAGCACCTTCTCTGTGCCTGGGAAGCAAAAGTGTTCACATTGCTTCGCAGAATCGCGTTTGTGCAGAAAACACTAACACTTGTTCAGAAGGAAAGAAAGCACAGAGCCCCAGATTTTATGTTGCCCTGGAGAGCTTGCAGAGCACTGGGGAAAGGCAGGCAGAGAATTCCCTGCTAGCACCTTCTCTGTGCCTGGGAAGCAAAAGTGTTCACATTGCTTCTCAGAATCGCGTTTGTGCAGAAAACACTAACACTTGTTCAGAAGGAAAGAAAGCACAGAGCCCCAGATTTTCTGTTGCCCTGGAGAGCTTGCAGAGCACTGGGGAAAGGCAGGCAGAGAATTCCCTGCTAGCACCTTCTCTGTGCCTGGGAAGGAGAATTGTTCACATAGCTTCGCAGAATCGTGTTTGTGCAGAAAACACTAACACTTGTTCAGAAGGAAAGAAAGCACAGAGCCCCAGATTTTATGTTGCCCTGGAGAGCTTGCAGAGCACTGGGGAAAGGCAGGCAGAGAATTCCCTGCTAGCACCTTCTCTGTGCCTGGGAAGCACAAGTGTTCACATTGCTTCGCAGAATCGCGTTTGTGCAGAAAACACTAACACTTGTTCAGAAGGAAAGAAAGCACAGAGCCCCACATTTTATGTTGCCCTGGAGAGCTTGCAGAGCACTGGGGAAAGGCAGGCAGAGAATTCCCTGCTAGCACCTTCTCTGTGCCTGGGAAGCACAAGTGTTCACATTGCTTCGCAGAATCGCGTTTGTGCAGAAAACACTAACACTTGTTCAGAAGGAAAGAAAGCACAGAGCCCCACATTTTATGTTGCCCTGGAGAGCTTGCAGAGCACTGGGGAAAGGCAGGCAGAGAATTCCCTGCTAGCACCTTCTCTGTGCCTGGGAAGCAAAAGTGTTCACATTGCTTCGCAGAATCGCGTTTGTGCAGAAAACACTAACACTTGTTCAGAAGGAAAGAAAGCACAGAGCCCCAGATTTTCTGTTGCCCTGGAGAGCTTGCAGAGCACTGGGGAAAGGCAGGCAGAGAATTCCCTGCTAGCACCTTCTCTGTGCCTGGGAAGCAAAAGTGTTCACATTGCTTCGCAGAATCGCGTTTGTGCAGAAAACACTAACACTTGTTCAGAAGGAAAGAAAGCACAGGGCCCCAGATTTTATGTTGCCCTGGAGAGCTTGCAGAGCACTGGGGAAAGGCAGGCAGAGAATTCCCTGCTAGCACCTTCTCTGTGCCTGGGAAGCAAAAGTGTTCACATTGCTTCGCAGAATCGCGTTTGTGCAGAAAACACTAACACTTGTTCAGAAGGAAAGAAAGCACAGAGCCCCAGATTTTCTGTTGCCCTGGAGAGCTTGCAGAGCACTGGGGAAAGGCAGGCAGAGAATTCCCTGCTAGCACCTTCTCTGTGCCTGGGAAGGAGAAGTGTTCACATTGCTTCGCAGAATCGCGTTTGTGCAGAAAACACTAACACTTGTTCAGAAGGAAAGAAAGCACAGAGCCCCAGATTTTATGTTGCCCTGGAGAGCTTGCAGAGCACTGGGGAAAGGCAGGCAGAGAATTCCCTGCTAGCACCTTCTCTGTGCCTGGGAAGGAGAAGTGTTCACATTGCTTCTCAGAATCGCGTTTGTGCAGAAAACACTAACACTTCTTCAGAAGGAAAGAAAGCACAGAGCCCCACATTTTATGTTGCCCTGGAGAGCTTGCAGAGCACTGGGGAAAGGCAGGCAGAGAATTCCCTGCTAGCACCTTCTCTGTGCCTGGGAAGCAAAAGTGTTCACATTGCTTCGCAGAATCGCGTTTGTGCAGAAAACACTAACACTTGTTCAGAAGGAAAGAAAGCACAGAGCCCCACATTTTATGTTGCCCTGGAGAGCTTGCAGAGCACTGGGGAAAGGCAGGCAGAGAATTCCCTGCTAGCACCTTCTCTGTGCCTGGGAAGCAAAAGTGTTCACATTGCTTCGCAGAATCGCGTTTGTGCAGAAAACACTAACACTTGTTCAGAAGGAAAGAAAGCACAGAGCCCCAGATTTTCTGTTGCCCTGGAGAGCTTGCAGAGCACTGGGGAAAGGCAGGCAGAGAATTCCCTGCTAGCACCTTCTCTGTGCCTGGGAAGGAGAAGTGTTCACATTGCTTCGCAGAATCGCGTTTGTGCAGAAAACACTAACACTTGTTCAGAAGGAAAGAAAGCACAGAGCCCCACATTTTATGTTGCCCTGGAGAGCTTGCAGAGCACTGGGGAAAGGCAGGCAGAGAATTCCCTGCTAGCACCTTCTCTGTGCCTGGGAAGGAGAAGTGTTCACATTGCTTCGCAGAATCGCGTTTGTGCAGAAAACACTAACACTTGTTCAGAAGGAAAGAAAGCCCAGAGCCCCAGATTTTATGTTGCCCTGGAGAGCTTGCAGAGCACTGGGGAAAGGCAGGCAGAGAATTCCCTGCTAGCACCTTCTCTGTGCCTGGGAAGGAGAAGTGTTCACATTGCTTCGCAGAATCGCGTTTGTGCAGAAAACACTAACACTTGTTCAGAAGGAAAGAAAGCACAGAGCCCCAGATTTTATGTTGCCCTGGAGAGCTTGCAGAGCACTGGGGAAAGGCAGGCAGAGAATTCCCTGCTAGCACCTTCTCTGTGCCTGGGAAGGAGAAGTGTTCACATTGCTTCGCAGAATCGCGTTTGTGCAGAAAACACTAACACTTGTTCAGAAGGAAAGAAAGCACAGAGCCCCAGATTTTATGTTGCCCTGGAGAGCTTGCAGAGCACTGGGGAAAGGCAGGCAGAGAATTCCCTGCTAGCACCTTCTCTGTGCCTGGGAAGCAAAAGTGTTCACATTGCTTCGCAGAATCGCGTTTGTGCAGAAAACACTAACACTTGTTCAGAAGGAAAGAAAGCACAGAGCCCCAGATTTTCTGTTGCCCTGGAGAGCTTGCAGAGCACTGGGGAAAGGCAGGCAGAGAATTCCCTGCTAGCACCTTCTCTGTGCCTGGGAAGCAAAAGTGTTCACATTGCTTCGCAGAATCGCGTTTGTGCAGAAAACACTAACACTTGTTCAGAAGGAAAGAAAGCACAGAGCCCCAGATTTTATGTTGCCCTGGAGAGCTTGCAGAGCACTGGGGAAAGGCAGGCAGAGAATTCCCTGCTAGCACCTTCTCTCTGCCTGGGAAGCAAAAGTGTTCACATTGCTTCGCAGAATCGCGTTTGTGCAGAAAACACTAACACTTGTTCAGAAGGAAAGAAAGCACAGAGCCCCAGATTTTCTGTTGCCCTGGAGAGCTTGCAGAGCACTGGGGAAAGGCAGGCAGAGAATTCCCTGCTAGCACCTTCTCTGTGCCTGGGAAGGAGAAGTGTTCACATAGCTTCGCAGAATCGTGTTTGTGCAGAAAACACTAACACTTGTTCAGAAGGAAAGAAAGCACAGAGCCCCAGATTTTATGTTGCCCTGGAGAGCTTGCAGAGCACTGGGGAAAGGCAGGCAGAGAATTCCCTGCTAGCACCTTCTCTGTGCCTGGGAAGCACAAGTGTTCACATTGCTTCGCAGAATCGCGTTTGTGCAGAAAACACTAACACTTGTTCAGAAGGAAAGAAAGCACAGAGCCCCAGATTTTATGTTGCCCTGGAGAGCTTGCAGAGCACTGGGGAAAGGCAGGCAGAGAATTCCCTGCTAGCACCTTCTCTGTGCCTGGGAAGCACAAGTGTTCACATTGCTTCGCAGAATCGCGTTTGTGCAGAAAACACTAACACTTGTTCAGAAGGAAAGAAAGCACAGAGCCCCACATTTTATGTTGCCCTGGAGAGCTTGCAGAGCACTGGGGAAAGGCAGGCAGAGAATTCCCTGCTAGCACCTTCTCTGTGCCTGGGAAGCAAAAGTGTTCACATTGCTTCGCAGAATCGCGTTTGTGCAGAAAACACTAACACTTGTTCAGAAGGAAAGAAAGCACAGAGCCCCAGATTTTATGTTGCCCTGGAGAGCTTGCAGAGCACTGGGGAAAGGCAGGCAGAGAATTCCCTGCTAGCACCTTCTCTGTGCCTGGGAAGGAGAAGTGCTCACATTGTTTCGCAGAATCGCGTTTGTGCAGAAAACACTAACACTTGTTCAGAAGGAAAGAAAGCACAGAGCCCCAGATTTTATGTTGCCCTGGAGAGCTTGCAGAGCACTGGGGAAAGGCAGGCAGAGAATTCCCTGCTAGCACCTTCTCTGTGCCTGGGAAGGAGAAGTGTTCACATTGCTTCGCAGAATCGCGTTTGTGCAGAAAACACTAACACTTGTTCAGAAGGAAAGAAAGCACAGAGCCCCACATTTTATGTTGCCCTGGAGAGCTTGCAGAGCACTGGGGAAAGGCAGGCAGAGAATTCCCTGCTAGCACCTTCTCTGTGCCTGGGAAGCAAAAGTGTTCACATTGCTTCGCAGAATCGCGTTTGTGCAGAAAACACTAACACTTGTTCAGAAGGAAAGAAAGCACAGAGCCCCAGATTTTATGTTGCCCTGGAGAGCTTGCAGAGCACTGGGGAAAGGCAGGCAGAGAATTCCCTGCTAGCACCTTCTCTGTGCCTGGGAAGGAGAAGTGTTCACATTGCTTCGCAGAATCGCGTTTGTGCAGAAAACACTAACACTTGTTCAGAAGGAAAGAAAGCACAGGGCCCCAGATTTTATGTTGCCCTGGAGAGCTTGCAGAGCACTGGGGAAAGGCAGGCAGAGAATTCCCTGCTAGCACCTTCTCTGTGCCTGGGAAGCAAAAGTGTTCACATTGCTTCGCAGAATCGCGTTTGTGCAGAAAACACTAACACTTGTTCAGAAGGAAAGAAAGCACAGAGCCCCAGATTTTCTGTTGCCCTGGAGAGCTTGCAGAGCACTGGGGAAAGGCAGGCAGAGAATTCCCTGCTAGCACCTTCTCTGTGCCTGGGAAGGAGAAGTGTTCACATTGCTTTGCAGAATCGCGTTTGTGCAGAAAACACTAACACTTGTTCAGAAGGAAAGAAAGCACAGAGCCCCAGATTTTCTGTTGCCCTGGAGAGCTTGCAGAGCACTGGGGAAAGGCAGGCAGAGAATTCCCTGCTAGAACCTTCTCTGTGCCTGGGAAGGAGAAGTGTTCACATTGCTTCGCAGAATCGCGTTTGTGCAGAAAACACTAACACTTGTTCAGAAGGAAAGAAAGCACAGAGCCCCACATTTTATGTTGCCCTGGAGAGCTTGCAGAGCACTGGGGAAAGGCAGGCAGAGAATTCCCTGCTAGCACCTTCTCTGTGCCTGGGAAGGAGAAGTGTTCACATTGCTTCGCAGAATCGCGTTTGTGCAGAAAACACTAACACTTGTTCAGAAGGAAAGAAAGCACAGAGCCCCACATTTTATGTTGCCCTGGAGAGCTTGCAGAGCACTGGGGAAAGGCAGGCAGAGAATTCCCTGCTAGCACCTTCTCTGTGCCTGGGAAGCAAAAGTGTTCACATTGCTTCGCAGAATCGCGTTTGTGCAGAAAACACTAACACTTGTTCAGAAGGAAAGAAAGCACAGAGCCCCAGATTTTCTGTTGCCCTGGAGAGCTTGCAGAGCACTGGGGAAAGGCAGGCAGAGAATTCCCTGCTAGCACCTTCTCTGTGCCTGGGAAGGAGAAGTGTTCACATTGCTTCTCAGAATCGCGTTTGTGCAGAAAACACTAACACTTGTTCAGAAGGAAAGAAAGCACAGAGCCCCACATTTTATGTTGCCCTGGAGAGCTTGCAGAGCACTGGGGAAAGGCAGGCAGAGAATTCCCTGCTAGCACCTTCTCTGTGCCTGGGAAGCACAAGTGTTCACATTGCTTCGCAGAATCGCGTTTGTGCAGAAAACACTAACACTTGTTCAGAAGGAAAGAAAGCACAGAGCCCCAGATTTTATGTTGCCCTGGAGAGCTTGCAGAGCACTGGGGAAAGGCAGGCAGAGAATTCCCTGCTAGCACCTTCTCTGTGCCTGGGAAGGAGAAGTGTTCACATTGCTTCGCAGAATCGCGTTTGTGCAGAAAACACTAACACTTGTTCAGAAGGAAAGAAAGCACAGAGCCCCAGATTTTATGTTGCCCTGGAGAGCTTGCAGAGCACTGGGGAAAGGCAGGCAGAGAATTCCCTGCTAGCACCTTCTCTGTGCCTGGGAAGCAAAAGTGTTCACATAGCTTCGCAGAATCGCGTTTGTGCAGAAAACACTAACACTTGTCCAGAAGGAAAGAAAGCACAGGGCCCCACATTTTATGTTGCCCTGGAGAGCTTGCAGAGCACTGGGGAAAGGCAGGCAGAGAATTCCCTGCTAGCACCTTCTCTGTGCCTGGGAAGCAAAAGTGTTCACATTGCTTCGCAGAATCGCGTTTGTGCAGAAAACACTAACACTTGTTCAGAAGGAAAGAAAGCACAGAGCCCCAGATTTTATGTTGCCCTGGAGAGCTTGCAGAGCACTGGGGAAAGGCAGGCAGAGAATTCCCTGCTAGCACCTTCTCTGTGCCTGGGAAGCAAAAGTGTTCACATTGCTTCGCAGAATCGCGTTTGTGCAGAAAACACTAACACTTGTTCAGAAGGAAAGAAAGCACAGAGCCCCAGATTTTATGTTGCCCTGGAGAGCTTGCAGAGCACTGGGGAAAGGCAGGCAGAGAATTCCCTGCTAGCACCTTCTCTGTGCCTGGGAAGCACAAGTGTTCACATTGCTTCGCAGAATCGCGTTTGTGCAGAAAACACTAACACTTGTTCAGAAGGAAAGAAAGCACAGAGCCCCACATTTTATGTTGCCCTGGAGAGCTTGCAGAGCACTGGGGAAAGGCAGGCAGAGAATTCCCTGCTAGCACCTTCTCTGTGCCTGGGAAGGAGAAGTGTTCACATTGCTTCGCAGAATCGCGTTTGTGCAGAAAACACTAACACTTCTTCAGAAGGAAAGAAAGCACAGAGCCCCACATTTTATGTTGCCCTGGAGAGCTTGCAGAGCACTGGGGAAAGGCAGGCAGAGAATTCCCTGCTAGCACCTTCTCTCTGCCTGGGAAGCAAAAGTGTTCACATTGCTTCGCAGAATCGCGTTTGTGCAGAAAACACTAACACTTGTTCAGAAGGAAAGAAAGCACAGAGCCCCACATTTTATGTTGCCCTGGAGAGCTTGCAGAGCACTGGGGAAAGGCAGGCAGAGAATTCCCTGCTAGCACCTTCTCTGTGCCTGGGAAGCACAAGTGTTCACATTGCTTCGCAGAATCGCGTTTGTGCAGAAAACACTAACACTTGTTCAGAAGGAAAGAAAGCACAGAGCCCCAGATTTTATGTTGCCCTGGAGAGCTTGCAGAGCACTGGGGAAAGGCAGGCAGAGAATTCCCTGCTAGCACCTTCTCTGTGCCTGGGAAGGAGAAGTGTTCACATTGCTTCGCAGAATCGCGTTTGTGCAGAAAACACTAACACTTGTTCAGAAGGAAAGAAAGCACAGAGCCCCACATTTTCTGTTGCCCTGGAGAGCTTGCAGAGCACTGGGGAAAGGCAGGCAGAGAATTCCCTGCTAGCACCTTCTCTGTGCCTGGGAAGCAAAAGTGTTCACATTGCTTCGCAGAATCGCGTTTGTGCAGAAAACACTAACACTTCTTCAGAAGGAAAGAAAGCACAGAGCCCCAGATTTTATGATGCCCTGGAGAGCTTGCAGAGCACTGGGGAAAGGCACGCAGAGAATTCCCTGCTAGCACCTTCTCTGTGCCTGGGAAGCAAAAGTGTTCACATAGCTTCGCAGAATCGCGTTTGTGCAGAAAACACTAACACTTGTTCAGAAGGAAAGAAAGGACAGGGCCCCACATTTTATGTTGCCCTGGAGAGCTTGCAGAGCACTGGGGAAAGGCAGGCAGAGAATTCCCTGCTAGCACCTTCTCTGTGCCTGGGAAGCAAAAGTGTTCACATTGCTTCGCAGAATCGCGTTTGTGCAGAAAACACTAACACTTGTTCAGAAGGAAAGAAAGCCCAGAGCCCCAGATTTTATGTTGCCCTGGAGAGCTTGCAGAGCACTGGGGAAAGGCAGGCAGAGAATTCCCTGCTAGCACCTTCTCTGTGCCTGGGAAGGAGAAGTGTTCACATTGCTTCGCAGAATCGCGTTTGTGCAGAAAACACTAACACTTGTTCAGAAGGAAAGAAAGCACAGAGCCCCACATTTTATGTTGCCCTGGAGAGCTTGCAGAGCACTGGGGAAAGGCAGGCAGAGAATTCCCTGCTAGCACCTTCTCTGTGCCTGGGAAGGAGAAGTGTTCACATTGCTTCGCAGAATCGCGTTTGTGCAGAAAACACTAACACTTGTTCAGAAGGAAAGAAAGCCCAGAGCCCCAGATTTTATGTTGCCCTGGAGAGCTTGCAGAGCACTGGGGAAAGGCAGGCAGAGAATTCCCTGCTAGCACCTTCTCTGTGCCTGGGAAGCAAAAGTGTTCACATTGCTTCGCAGAATCGCGTTTGTGCAGAAAACACTAACACTTGTTCAGAAGGAAAGAAAGCACAGAGCCCCAGATTTTATGTTGCCCTGGAGAGCTTGCAGAGCACTGGGGAAAGGCAGGCAGAGAATTCCCTGCTAGCACCTTCTCTGTGCCTGGGAAGGAGAAGTGTTCACATTGCTTCGCAGAATCGCGTTTGTGCAGAAAACACTAACACTTGTTCAGAAGGAAAGAAAGCACAGAGCCCCAGATTTTATGTTGCCCTGGAGAGCTTGCAGAGCACTGGGGAAAGGCAGGCAGAGAATTCCCTGCTAGCACCTTCTCTGTGCCTGGGAAGCAAAAGTGTTCACATTGCTTCGCAGAATCGCGTTTGTGCAGAAAACACTAACACTTGTTCAGAAGGAAAGAAAGCACAGAGCCCCAGATTTTCTGTTGCCCTGGGGAGCTTGCAGAGCACTGGGGAAAGGCAGGCAGAGAATTCCCTGCTAGCACCTTCTCTGTGCCTGGGAAGCAAAAGTGTTCACATTGCTTCGCAGAATCGCGTTTGTGCAGAAAACACTAACACTTGTTCAGAAGGAAAGAAAGCACAGAGCCCCAGATTTTATGTTGCCCTGGAGAGCTTGCAGAGCACTGGGGAAAGGCAGGCAGAGAATTCCCTGCTAGCACCTTCTCTCTGCCTGGGAAGCAAAAGTGTTCACAATGCTTCGCAGAATCGCGTTTGTGCAGAAAACACTAACACTTGTTCAGAAGGAAAGAAAGCACAGAGCCCCAGATTTTCTGTTGCCCTGGAGAGCTTGCAGAGCACTGGGGAAAGGCAGGCAGAGAATTCCCTGCTAGCACCTTCTCTGTGCCTGGGAAGGAGAATTGTTCACATAGCTTCGCAGAATCGTGTTTGTGCAGAAAACACTAACACTTGTTCAGAAGGAAAGAAAGCACAGAGCCCCAGATTTTATGTTGCCCTGGAGAGCTTGCAGAGCACTGGGGAAAGGCAGGCAGAGAATTCCCTGCTAGCACCTTCTCTGTGCCTGGGAAGCACAAGTGTTCACATTGCTTCGCAGAATCGCGTTTGTGCAGAAAACACTAACACTTGTTCAGAAGGAAAGAAAGCACAGAGCCCCAGATTTTATGTTGCCCTGGAGAGCTTGCAGAGCACTGGGGAAAGGCAGGCAGAGAATTCCCTGCTAGCACCTTCTCTGTGCCTGGGAAGCACAAGTGTTCACATTGCTTCGCAGAATCGCGTTTGTGCAGAAAACACTAACACTTGTTCAGAAGGAAAGAAAGCACAGAGCCCCACATTTTATGTTGCCCTGGAGAGCTTGCAGAGCACTGGGGAAAGGCAGGCAGAGAATTCCCTGCTAGCACCTTCTCTGTGCCTGGGAAGCAAAAGTGTTCACATTGCTTCGCAGAATCGCGTTTGTGCAGAAAACACTAACACTTGTTCAGAAGGAAAGAAAGCACAGAGCCCCAGATTTTCTGTTGCCCTGGAGAGCTTGCAGAGCACTGGGGAAAGGCAGGCAGAGAATTCCCTGCTAGCACCTTCTCTGTGCCTGGGAAGCAAAAGTGTTCACATTGCTTCGCAGAATCGCGTTTGTGCAGAAAACACTAACACTTGTTCAGAAGGAAAGAAAGCACAGGGCCCCAGATTTTATGTTGCCCTGGAGAGCTTGCAGAGCACTGGGGAAAGGCAGGCAGAGAATTCCCTGCTAGCACCTTCTCTGTGCCTGGGAAGCAAAAGTGTTCACATTGCTTCGCAGAATCGCGTTTGTGCAGAAAACACTAACACTTGTTCAGAAGGAAAGAAAGCACAGAGCCCCAGATTTTCTGTTGCCCTGGAGAGCTTGCAGAGCACTGGGGAAAGGCAGGCAGAGAATTCCCTGCTAGCACCTTCTCTGTGCCTGGGAAGGAGAAGTGTTCACATTGCTTCGCAGAATCGCGTTTGTGCAGAAAACACTAACACTTGTTCAGAAGGAAAGAAAGCACAGAGCCCCAGATTTTATGTTGCCCTGGAGAGCTTGCAGAGCACTGGGGAAAGGCAGGCAGAGAATTCCCTGCTAGCACCTTCTCTGTGCCTGGGAAGGAGAAGTGTTCACATTGCTTCTCAGAATCGCGTTTGTGCAGAAAACACTAACACTTCTTCAGAAGGAAAGAAAGCACAGAGCCCCACATTTTATGTTGCCCTGGAGAGCTTGCAGAGCACTGGGGAAAGGCAGGCAGAGAATTCCCTGCTAGCACCTTCTCTGTGCCTGGGAAGCAAAAGTGTTCACATTGCTTCGCAGAATCGCGTTTGTGCAGAAAACACTAACACTTGTTCAGAAGGAAAGAAAGCACAGAGCCCCACATTTTCTGTTGCCCTGGAGAGCTTGCAGAGCACTGGGGAAAGGCAGGCAGAGAATTCCCTGCTAGCACCTTCTCTGTGCCTGGGAAGCAAAAGTGTTCACATTGCTTCGCAGAATCGCGTTTGTGCAGAAAACACTAACACTTGTTCAGAAGGAAAGAAAGCACAGAGCCCCAGATTTTCTGTTGCCCTGGAGAGCTTGCAGAGCACTGGGGAAAGGCAGGCAGAGAATTCCCTGCTAGCACCTTCTCTGTGCCTGGGAAGGAGAAGTGTTCACATTGCTTCGCAGAATCGCGTTTGTGCAGAAAACACTAACACTTGTTCAGAAGGAAAGAAAGCACAGAGCCCCAGATTTTCTGTTGCCCTGGAGAGCTTGCAGAGCACTGGGGAAAGGCAGGCAGAGAATTCCCTGCTAGCACCTTCTCTGTGCCTGGGAAGCAAAAGTGTTCACATTGCTTCGCAGAATCGCGTTTGTGCAGAAAACACTAACACTTGTTCAGAAGGAAAGAAAGCCCAGAGCCCCAGATTTTATGTTGCCCTGGAGAGCTTGCAGAGCACTGGGGAAAGGCAGGCAGAGAATTCCCTGCTAGCACCTTCTCTGTGCCTGGGAAGGAGAAGTGTTCACATTGCTTCGCAGAATCGCGTTTGTGCAGAAAACACTAACACTTGTTCAGAAGGAAAGAAAGCACAGAGCCCCAGATTTTATGTTGCCCTGGAGAGCTTGCAGAGCACTGGGGAAAGGCAGGCAGAGAATTCCCTGCTAGCACCTTCTCTGTGCCTGGGAAGGAGAAGTGTTCACATTGCTTCGCAGAATCGCGTTTGTGCAGAAAACACTAACACTTGTTCAGAAGGAAAGAAAGCACAGAGCCCCAGATTTTATGTTGCCCTGGAGAGCTTGCAGAGCACTGGGGAAAGGCAGGCAGAGAATTCCCTGCTAGCACCTTCTCTGTGCCTGGGAAGGAGAAGTGTTCACATAGCTTCGCAGAATCGCGTTTGTGCAGAAAACACTAACACTTGTTCAGAAGGAAAGAAAGCACAGAGCCCCAGATTTTATGTTGCCCTGGAGAGCTTGCAGAGCACTGGGGAAAGGCAGGCAGAGAATTCCCTGCTAGCACCTTCTCTGTGCCTGGGAAGCACAAGTGTTCACATTGCTTCGCAGAATCGCGTTTGTGCAGAAAACACTAACACTTGTTCAGAAGGAAAGAAAGCACAGAGCCCCAGATTTTATGTTGCCCTGGAGAGCTTGCAGAGCACTGGGGAAAGGCAGGCAGAGAATTCCCTGCTAGCACCTTCTCTGTGCCTGGGAAGCACAAGTGTTCACATTGCTTCGCAGAATCGCGTTTGTGCAGAAAACACTAACACTTGTTCAGAAGGAAAGAAAGCACAGAGCCCCACATTTTATGTTGCCCTGGAGAGCTTGCAGAGCACTGGGGAAAGGCAGGCAGAGAATTCCCTGCTAGCACCTTCTCTGTGCCTGGGAAGCAAAAGTGTTCACATTGCTTCGCAGAATCGCGTTTGTGCAGAAAACACTAACACTTGTTCAGAAGGAAAGAAAGCACAGAGCCCCAGATTTTCTGTTGCCCTGGAGAGCTTGCAGAGCACTGGGGAAAGGCAGGCAGAGAATTCCCTGCTAGCACCTTCTCTGTGCCTGGGAAGCAAAAGTGTTCACATTGCTTCGCAGAATCGCGTTTGTGCAGAAAACACTAACACTTGTTCAGAAGGAAAGAAAGCACAGGGCCCCAGATTTTATGTTGCCCTGGAGAGCTTGCAGAGCACTGGGGAAAGGCAGGCAGAGAATTCCCTGCTAGCACCTTCTCTGTGCCTGGGAAGCAAAAGTGTTCACATTGCTTCGCAGAATCGCGTTTGTGCAGAAAACACTAACACTTGTTCAGAAGGAAAGAAAGCACAGAGCCCCAGATTTTCTGTTGCCCTGGAGAGCTTGCAGAGCACTGGGGAAAGGCAGGCAGAGAATTCCCTGCTAGCACCTTCTCTGTGCCTGGGAAGGAGAAGTGTTCACATTGCTTCGCAGAATCGCGTTTGTGCAGAAAACACTAACACTTGTTCAGAAGGAAAGAAAGCACAGAGCCCCAGATTTTATGTTGCCCTGGAGAGCTTGCAGAGCACTGGGGAAAGGCAGGCAGAGAATTCCCTGCTAGCACCTTCTCTGTGCCTGGGAAGGAGAAGTGTTCACATTGCTTCTCAGAATCGCGTTTGTGCAGAAAACACTAACACTTCTTCAGAAGGAAAGAAAGCACAGAGCCCCACATTTTATGTTGCCCTGGAGAGCTTGCAGAGCACTGGGGAAAGGCAGGCAGAGAATTCCCTGCTAGCACCTTCTCTGTGCCTGGGAAGCAAAAGTGTTCACATTGCTTCGCAGAATCGCGTTTGTGCAGAAAACACTAACACTTGTTCAGAAGGAAAGAAAGCACAGAGCCCCACATTTTATGTTGCCCTGGAGAGCTTGCAGAGCACTGGGGAAAGGCAGGCAGAGAATTCCCTGCTAGCACCTTCTCTGTGCCTGGGAAGCAAAAGTGTTCACATTGCTTCGCAGAATCGCGTTTGTGCAGAAAACACTAACACTTGTTCAGAAGGAAAGAAAGCACAGAGCCCCACATTTTCTGTTGCCCTGGAGAGCTTGCAGAGCACTGGGGAAAGGCAGGCAGAGAATTCCCTGCTAGCACCTTCTCTGTGCCTGGGAAGGAGAAGTGTTCACATTGCTTCGCAGAATCGCGTTTGTGCAGAAAACACTAACACTTGTTCAGAAGGAAAGAAAGCACAGAGCCCCACATTTTATGTTGCCCTGGAGAGCTTGCAGAGCACTGGGGAAAGGCAGGCAGAGAATTCCCTGCTAGCACCTTCTCTGTGCCTGGGAAGGAGAAGTGTTCACATTGCTTCGCAGAATCGCGTTTGTGCAGAAAACACTAACACTTGTTCAGAAGGAAAGAAAGCACAGAGCCCCAGATTTTCTGTTGCCCTGGAGAGCTTGCAGAGCACTGGGGAAAGGCAGGCAGAGAATTCCCTGCTAGCACCTTCTCTGTGCCTGGGAAGGAGAAGTGTTCACATTGCTTCTCAGAATCGCGTTTGTGCAGAAAACACTAACACTTGTTCAGAAGGAAAGAAAGCACAGAGCCCCAGATTTTATGTTGCCCTGGAGAGCTTGCAGAGCACTGGGGAAAGGCAGGCAGAGAATTCCCTGCTAGCACCTTCTCTGTGCCTGGGAAGCACAAGTGTTCACATTGCTTCGCAGAATCGCGTTTGTGCAGAAAACACTAACACTTGTTCAGAAGGAAAGAAAGCACAGAGCCCCACATTTTATGTTGCCCTGGAGAGCTTGCAGAGCACTGGGGAAAGGCAGGCAGAGAATTCCCTGCTAGCACCTTCTCTGTGCCTGGGAAGGAGAAGTGTTCACATTGCTTCGCAGAATCGCGTTTGTGCAGAAAACACTAACACTTGTCCAGAAGGAAAGAAAGCACAGAGCCCCAGATTTTATGATGCCCTGGAGAGCTTGCAGAGCACTGGGGAAAGGCAGGCAGAGAATTCCCTGCTAGCACCTTCTCTGTGCCTGGGAAGGAGAAGTGTTCACATTGCTTCGCAGAATCGCGTTTGTGCAGAAAACACTAACACTTGTTCAGAAGGAAAGAAAGCACAGAGCCCCACATTTTCTGTTGCCCTGGAGAGCTTGCAGAGCACTGGGGAAAGGCAGGCAGAGAATTCCCTGCTAGCACCTTCTCTGTGCCTGGGAAGCAAAAGTGTTCACATTGCTTCGCAGAATCGCGTTTGTGCAGAAAACACTAACACTTGTTCAGAAGGAAAGAAAGCACAGAGCCCCAGATTTTCTGTTGCCCTGGAGAGCTTGCAGAGCACTGGGGAAAGGCAGGCAGAGAATTCCCTGCTAGCACCTTCTCTGTGCCTGGGAAGGAGAAGTGTTCACATTGCTTCGCAGAATCGCGTTTGTGCAGAAAACACTAACACTTGTTCAGAAGGAAAGAAAGCACAGAGCCCCAGATTTTCTGTTGCCCTGGAGAGCTTGCAGAGCACTGGGGAAAGGCAGGCAGAGAATTCCCTGCTAGCACCTTCTCTGTGCCTGGGAAGCAAAAGTGTTCACATTGCTTCTCAGAATCGCGTTTGTGCAGAAAACACTAACACTTGTTCAGAAGGAAAGAAAGCACAGAGCCCCAGATTTTATGTTGCCCTGGAGAGCTTGCAGAGCACTGGGGAAAGGCAGGCAGAGAATTCCCTGCTAGCACCTTCTCTGTGCCTGGGAAGGAGAAGTGTTCACATTGCTTCTCAGAATCGCGTTTGTGCAGAAAACACTAACACTTGTTCAGAAGGAAAGAAAGCACAGAGCCCCACATTTTATGTTGCCCTGGAGAGCTTGCAGAGCACTGGGGAAAGGCAGGCAGAGAATTCCCTGCTAGCACCTTCTCTGTGCCTGGGAAGCACAAGTGTTCACATTGCTTCGCAGAATCGCGTTTGTGCAGAAAACACTAACACTTGTTCAGAAGGAAAGAAAGCCCAGAGCCCCACATTTTATGTTGCCCTGGAGAGCTTGCAGAGCACTGGGGAAAGGCAGGCAGAGAATTCCCTGCTAGCACCTTCTCTGTGCCTGGGAAGGAGAAGTGTTCACATTGCTTCGCAGAATCGCGTTTGTGCAGAAAACACTAACACTTGTTCAGAAGGAAAGAAAGCCCAGAGCCCCAGATTTTATGTTGCCCTGGAGAGCTTGCAGAGCACTGGGGAAAGGCAGGCAGAGAATTCCCTGCTAGCACCTTCTCTGTGCCTGGGAAGGAGAAGTGTTCACATTGCTTCGCAGAATCGCGTTTGTGCAGAAAACACTAACACTTGTTCAGAAGGAAAGAAAGCACAGGGCCCCACATTTTATGTTGCCCTGGAGAGCTTGCAGAGCACTGGGGAAAGGCAGGCAGAGAATTCCCTGCTAGCACCTTCTCTGTGCCTGGGAAGCAAAAGTGTTCACATTGCTTCGCAGAATCGCGTTTGTGCAGAAAACACTAACACTTGTTCAGAAGGAAAGAAAGCACAGAGCCCCACATTTTATGTTGCCCTGGAGAGCTTGCAGAGCACTGGGGAAAGGCAGGCAGAGAATTCCCTGCTAGCACCTTCTCTGTGCCTGGGAAGGAGAAGTGTTCACATTGCTTCGCAGAATCGCGTTTGTGCAGAAAACACTAACACTTGTTCAGAAGGAAAGAAAGCACAGAGCCCCAGATTTTATGTTGCCCTGGAGAGCTTGCAGAGCACTGGGGAAAGGCAGGCAGAGAATTCCCTGCTAGCACCTTCTCTGTGCCTGGGAAGCAAAAGTGTTCACATTGCTTCGCAGAATCGCGTTTGTGCAGAAAACACTAACACTTGTTCAGAAGGAAAGAAAGCACAGAGCCCCAGATTTTATGTTGCCCTGGAGAGCTTGCAGAGCACTGGGGAAAGGCAGGCAGAGAATTCCCTGCTAGCACCTTCTCTGTGCCTGGGAAGGAGAAGTGTTCACATTGCTTCGCAGAATCGCGTTTGTGCAGAAAACACTAACACTTGTTCAGAAGGAAAGAAAGCACAGGGCCCCAGATTTTCTGTTGCCCTGGAGAGCTTGCAGAGCACTGGGGAAAGGCAGGCAGAGAATTCCCTGCTAGCACCTTCTCTGTGCCTGGGAAGCAAAAGTGTTCACATTGCTTCGCAGAATCGCGTTTGTGCAGAAAACACTAACACTTGTTCAGAAGGAAAGAAAGCACAGAGCCCCAGATTTTCTGTTGCCCTGGAGAGCTTGCAGAGCACTGGGGAAAGGCAGGCAGAGAATTCCCTGCTAGCACCTTCTCTGTGCCTGGGAAGGAGAAGTGTTCACATTGCTTTGCAGAATCGCGTTTGTGCAGAAAACACTAACACTTGTTCAGAAGGAAAGAAAGCACAGAGCCCCAGATTTTCTGTTGCCCTGGAGAGCTTGCAGAGCACTGGGGAAAGGCAGGCAGAGAATTCCCTGCTAGAACCTTCTCTGTGCCTGGGAAGGAGAAGTGTTCACATTGCTTCGCAGAATCGCGTTTGTGCAGAAAACACTAACACTTGTTCAGAAGGAAAGAAAGCACAGAGCCCCACATTTTATGTTGCCCTGGAGAGCTTGCAGAGCACTGGGGAAAGGCAGGCAGAGAATTCCCTGCTAGCACCTTCTCTGTGCCTGGGAAGGAGAAGTGTTCACATTGCTTCGCAGAATCGCGTTTGTGCAGAAAACACTAACACTTGTTCAGAAGGAAAGAAAGCACAGAGCCCCACATTTTATGTTGCCCTGGAGAGCTTGCAGAGCACTGGGGAAAGGCAGGCAGAGAATTCCCTGCTAGCACCTTCTCTGTGCCTGGGAAGCAAAAGTGTTCACATTGCTTCGCAGAATCGCGTTTGTGCAGAAAACACTAACACTTGTTCAGAAGGAAAGAAAGCACAGAGCCCCAGATTTTCTGTTGCCCTGGAGAGCTTGCAGAGCACTGGGGAAAGGCAGGCAGAGAATTCCCTGCTAGCACCTTCTCTGTGCCTGGGAAGCAAAAGTGTTCACATTGCTTCGCAGAATCGCGTTTGTGCAGAAAACACTAACACTTGTTCAGAAGGAAAGAAAGCACAGAGCCCCAGATTTTCTGTTGCCCTGGAGAGCTTGCAGAGCACTGGGGAAAGGCAGGCAGAGAATTCCCTGCTAGCACCTTCTCTGTGCCTGGGAAGGAGAAGTGTTCACATTGCTTCGCAGAATCGCGTTTGTGCAGAAAACACTAACACTTGTTCAGAAGGAAAGAAAGCACAGAGCCCCAGATTTTCTGTTGCCCTGGAGAGCTTGCAGAGCACTGGGGAAAGGCAGGCAGAGAATTCCCTGCTAGCACCTTCTCTGTGCCTGGGAAGGAGAAGTGTTCACATTGCTTCGCAGAATCGCGTTTGTGCAGAAAACACTAACACTTGTTCAGAAGGAAAGAAAGCACAGAGCCCCAGATTTTCTGTTGCCCTGGAGAGCTTGCAGAGCACTGGGGAAAGGCAGGCAGAGAATTCCCTGCTAGCACCTTCTCTGTGCCTGGGAAGGAGAAGTGTTCACATTGCTTTGCAGAATCGCGTTTGTGCAGAAAACACTAACACTTGTTCAGAAGGAAAGAAAGCACAGAGCCCCAGATTTTCTGTTGCCCTGGAGAGCTTGCAGAGCACTGGGGAAAGGCAGGCAGAGAATTCCCTGCTAGCACCTTCTCTGTGCCTGGGAAGCAAAAGTGTTCACATAGCTTCGCAGAATCGCGTTTGTGCAGAAAACACTAACACTTGTTCAGAAGGAAAGAAAGCACAGGGCCCCACATTTTATGTTGCCCTGGAGAGCTTGCAGAGCACTGGGGAAAGGCAGGCAGAGAATTCCCTGCTAGCACCTTCTCTGTGCCTGGGAAGCAAAAGTGTTCACATTGCTTCGCAGAATCGCGTTTGTGCAGAAAACACTAACACTTGTTCAGAAGGAAAGAAAGCACAGAGCCCCACATTTTATGTTGCCCTGGAGAGCTTGCAGAGCACTGGGGAAAGGCAGGCAGAGAATTCCCTGCTAGCACCTTCTCTGTGCCTGGGAAGCAAAAGTGTTCACATTGCTTCGCAGAATCGCGTTTGTGCAGAAAACACTAACACTTGTTCAGAAGGAAAGAAAGCACAGAGCCCCACATTTTATGTTGCCCTGGAGAGCTTGCAGAGCACTGGGGAAAGGCAGGCAGAGAATTCCCTGCTAGCACCTTCTCTGTGCCTGGGAAGCACAAGTGTTCACATTGCTTCGCAGAATCGCGTTTGTGCAGAAAACACTAACACTTGTTCAGAAGGAAAGAAAGCACAGAGCCCCAGATTTTATGTTGCCCTGGAGAGCTTGCAGAGCACTGGGGAAAGGCAGGCAGAGAATTCCCTGCTAGCACCTTCTCTGTGCCTGGGAAGCACAAGTGTTCACATTGCTTCGCAGAATCGCGTTTGTGCAGAAAACACTAACACTTGTTCAGAAGGAAAGAAAGCACAGAGCCCCACATTTTATGTTGCCCTGGAGAGCTTGCAGAGCACTGGGGAAAGGCAGGCAGAGAATTCCCTGCTAGCACCTTCTCTCTGCCTGGGAAGCAAAAGTGTTCACATTGCTTCGCAGAATCGCGTTTGTGCAGAAAACACTAACACTTGTTCAGAAGGAAAGAAAGCACAGAGCCCCAGATTTTATGTTGCCCTGGAGAGCTTGCAGAGCACTGGGGAAAGGCAGGCAGAGAATTCCCTGCTAGCACCTTCTCTGTGCCTGGGAAGGAGAAGTGTTCACATTGCTTCGCAGAATCGCGTTTGTGCAGAAAACACTAACACTTGTTCAGAAGGAAAGAAAGCACAGAGCCCCAGATTTTATGTTGCCCTGGAGAGCTTGCAGAGCACTGGGGAAAGGCAGGCAGAGAATTCCCTGCTAGCACCTTCTCTGTGCCTGGGAAGCAAAAGTGTTCACATTGCTTCGCAGAATCGCGTTTGTGCAGAAAACACTAACACTTGTTCAGAAGGAAAGAAAGCACAGAGCCCCACATTTTATGTTGCCCTGGAGAGCTTGCAGAGCACTGGGGAAAGGCAGGCAGAGAATTCCCTGCTAGCACCTTCTCTGTGCCTGGGAAGCACAAGTGTTCACATTGCTTCGCAGAATCGCGTTTGTGCAGAAAACACTAACACTTCTTCAGAAGGAAAGAAAGCACAGAGCCCCAGATTTTATGATGCCCTGGAGAGCTTGCAGAGCACTGGGGAAAGGCACGCAGAGAATTCCCTGCTAGCACCTTCTCTGTGCCTGGGAAGCAAAAGTGTTCACATAGCTTCGCAGAATCGCGTTTGTGCAGAAAACACTAACACTTGTTCAGAAGGAAAGAAAGGACAGGGCCCCACATTTTATGTTGCCCTGGAGAGCTTGCAGAGCACTGGGGAAAGGCAGGCAGAGAATTCCCTGCTAGCACCTTCTCTGTGCCTGGGAAGCAAAAGTGTTCACATTGCTTCGCAGAATCGCGTTTGTGCAGAAAACACTAACACTTGTTCAGAAGGAAAGAAAGCACAGAGCCCCAGATTTTATGTTGCCCTGGAGAGCTTGCAGAGCACTGGGGAAAGGCAGGCAGAGAATTCCCTGCTAGCACCTTCTCTGTGCCTGGGAAGCAAAAGTGTTCACATTGCTTCGCAGAATCGCGTTTGTGCAGAAAACACTAACACTTGTTCAGAAGGAAAGAAAGCACAGAGCCCCAGATTTTCTGTTGCCCTGGAGAGCTTGCAGAGCACTGGGGAAAGGCAGGCAGAGAATTCCCTGCTAGCACCTTCTCTGTGCCTGGGAAGCACAAGTGTTCACATTGCTTCGCAGAATCGCGTTTGTGCAGAAAACACTAACACTTCTTCAGAAGGAAAGAAAGCACAGAGCCCCACATTTTATGTTGCCCTGGAGAGCTTGCAGAGCACTGGGGAAAGGCAGGCAGAGAATTCCCTGCTAGCACCTTCTCTGTGCCTGGGAAGCAAAAGTGTTCACATTGCTTCGCAGAATCGCGTTTGTGCAGAAAACACTAACACTTGTTCAGAAGGAAAGAAAGCACAGAGCCCCAGATTTTATGTTGCCCTGGAGAGCTTGCAGAGCACTGGGGAAAGGCAGGCAGAGAATTCCCTGCTAGCACCTTCTCTGTGCCTGGGAAGCACAAGTGTTCACATTGCTTCGCAGAATCGCGTTTGTGCAGAAAACACTAACACTTGTTCAGAAGGAAAGAAAGCACAGAGCCCCAGATTTTATGTTGCCCTGGAGAGCTTGCAGAGCACTGGGGAAAGGCAGGCAGAGAATTCCCTGCTAGCACCTTCTCTGTGCCTGGGAAGGAGAAGTGTTCACATTGCTTCGCAGAATCGCGTTTGTGCAGAAAACACTAACACTTCTTCAGAAGGAAAGAAAGCACAGAGCCCCAGATTTTATGTTGCCCTGGAGAGCTTGCAGAGCACTGGGGAAAGGCAGGCAGAGAATTCCCTGCTAGCACCTTCTCTGTGCCTGGGAAGGAGAAGTGTTCACATTGCTTCGCAGAATCGCGTTTGTGCAGAAAACACTAACACTTGTTCAGAAGGAAAGAAAGCACAGAGCCCCACATTTTCTGTTGCCCTGGAGAGCTTGCAGAGCACTGGGGAAAGGCAGGCAGAGAATTCCCTGCTAGCACCTTCTCTCTGCCTGGGAAGCAAAAGTGTTCACATTGCTTCGCAGAATCGCGTTTGTGCAGAAAACACTAACACTTGTTCAGAAGGAAAGAAAGCACAGAGCCCCAGATTTTCTGTTGCCCTGGAGAGCTTGCAGAGCACTGGGGAAAGGCAGGCAGAGAATTCCCTGCTAGCACCTTCTCTGTGCCTGGGAAGGAGAAGTGTTCACATTGCTTCTCAGAATCGCGTTTGTGCAGAAAACACTAACACTTGTTCAGAAGGAAAGAAAGCACAGAGCCCCAGATTTTATGTTGCCCTGGAGAGCTTGCAGAGCACTGGGGAAAGGCAGGCAGAGAATTCCCTGCTAGCACCTTCTCTGTGCCTGGGAAGGAGAAGTGTTCACATTGCTTCGCAGAATCGCGTTTGTGCAGAAAACACTAACACTTGTTCAGAAGGAAAGAAAGCACAGAGCCCCAGATTTTATGTTGCCCTGGAGAGCTTGCAGAGCACTGGGGAAAGGCAGGCAGAGAATTCCCTGCTAGCACCTTCTCTGTGCCTGGGAAGGAGAAGTGTTCACATTGCTTCGCAGAATCGCGTTTGTGCAGAAAACACTAACACTTCTTCAGAAGGAAAGAAAGCACAGAGCCCCACATTTTATGTTGCCCTGGAGAGCTTGCAGAGCACTGGGGAAAGGCAGGCAGAGAATTCCCTGCTAGCACCTTCTCTGTGCCTGGGAAGCAAAAGTGTTCACATTGCTTCGCAGAATCGCGTTTGTGCAGAAAACACTAACACTTGTTCAGAAGGAAAGAAAGCACAGAGCCCCAGATTTTATGTTGCCCTGGAGAGCTTGCAGAGCACTGGGGAAAGGCAGGCAGAGAATTCCCTGCTAGCACCTTCTCTGTGCCTGGGAAGCACAAGTGTTCACATTGCTTCGCAGAATCGCGTTTGTGCAGAAAACACTAACACTTGTTCAGAAGGAAAGAAAGCACAGAGCCCCAGATTTTATGTTGCCCTGGAGAGCTTGCAGAGCACTGGGGAAAGGCAGGCAGAGAATTCCCTGCTAGCACCTTCTCTGTGCCTGGGAAGGAGAAGTGTTCACATTGCTTCGCAGAATCGCGTTTGTGCAGAAAACACTAACACTTCTTCAGAAGGAAAGAAAGCACAGAGCCCCACATTTTATGTTGCCCTGGAGAGCTTGCAGAGCACTGGGGAAAGGCAGGCAGAGAATTCCCTGCTAGCACCTTCTCTGTGCCTGGGAAGCACAAGTGTTCACATTGCTTCGCAGAATCGCGTTTGTGCAGAAAACACTAACACTTCTTCAGAAGGAAAGAAAGCACAGAGCCCCACATTTTCTGTTGCCCTGGAGAGCTTGCAGAGCACTGGGGAAAGGCAGGCAGAGAATTCCCTGCTAGCACCTTCTCTGTGCCTGGGAAGCAAAAGTGTTCACATTGCTTCTCAGAATCGCGTTTGTGCAGAAAACACTAACACTTGTTCAGAAGGAAAGAAAGCACAGAGCCCCAGATTTTATGTTGCCCTGGAGAGCTTGCAGAGCACTGGGGAAAGGCAGGCAGAGAATTCCCTGCTAGCACCTTCTCTCTGCCTGGGAAGCAAAAGTGTTCACATTGCTTCGCAGAATCGCGTTTGTGCAGAAAACACTAACACTTGTTCAGAAGGAAAGAAAGCACAGAGCCCCAGATTTTCTGTTGCCCTGGAGAGCTTGCAGAGCACTGGGGAAAGGCAGGCAGAGAATTCCCTGCTAGCACCTTCTCTGTGCCTGGGAAGGAGAAGTGTTCACATTGCTTTGCAGAATCGCGTTTGTGCAGAAAACACTAACACTTGTTCAGAAGGAAAGAAAGCACAGAGCCCCAGATTTTCTGTTGCCCTGGAGAGCTTGCAGAGCACTGGGGAAAGGCAGGCAGAGAATTCCCTGCTAGAACCTTCTCTGTGCCTGGGAAGGAGAAGTGTTCACATTGCTTCGCAGAATCGCGTTTGTGCAGAAAACACTAACACTTGTTCAGAAGGAAAGAAAGCACAGAGCCCCACATTTTATGTTGCCCTGGAGAGCTTGCAGAGCACTGGGGAAAGGCAGGCAGAGAATTCCCTGCTAGCACCTTCTCTGTGCCTGGGAAGGAGAAGTGTTCACATTGCTTCGCAGAATCGCGTTTGTGCAGAAAACACTAACACTTGTTCAGAAGGAAAGAAAGCACAGAGCCCCACATTTTCTGTTGCCCTGGAGAGCTTGCAGAGCACTGGGGAAAGGCAGGCAGAGAATTCCCTGCTAGCACCTTCTCTGTGCCTGGGAAGCAAAAGTGTTCACATTGCTTCGCAGAATCGCGTTTGTGCAGAAAACACTAACACTTGTTCAGAAGGAAAGAAAGCACAGAGCCCCAGATTTTCTGTTGCCCTGGAGAGCTTGCAGAGCACTGGGGAAAGGCAGGCAGAGAATTCCCTGCTAGCACCTTCTCTGTGCCTGGGAAGGAGAAGTGTTCACATTGCTTCTCAGAATCGCGTTTGTGCAGAAAACACTAACACTTGTTCAGAAGGAAAGAAAGCACAGAGCCCCAGATTTTATGTTGCCCTGGAGAGCTTGCAGAGCACTGGGGAAAGGCAGGCAGAGAATTCCCTGCTAGCACCTTCTCTGTGCCTGGGAAGGAGAAGTGTTCACATTGCTTCGCAGAATCGCGTTTGTGCAGAAAACACTAACACTTGTTCAGAAGGAAAGAAAGCACAGAGCCCCACATTTTATGTTGCCCTGGAGAGCTTGCAGAGCACTGGGGAAAGGCAGGCAGAGAATTCCCTGCTAGCACCTTCTCTGTGCCTGGGAAGCAAAAGTGTTCACATTGCTTCGCAGAATCGCGTTTGTGCAGAAAACACTAACACTTGTTCAGAAGGAAAGAAAGCACAGAGCCCCACATTTTATGTTGCCCTGGAGAGCTTGCAGAGCACTGGGGAAAGGCAGGCAGAGAATTCCCTGCTAGCACCTTCTCTGTGCCTGGGAAGCAAAAGTGTTCACATTGCTTCGCAGAATCGCGTTTGTGCAGAAAACACTAACACTTGTTCAGAAGGAAAGAAAGCACAGAGCCCCAGATTTTCTGTTGCCCTGGAGAGCTTGCAGAGCACTGGGGAAAGGCAGGCAGAGAATTCCCTGCTAGCACCTTCTCTGTGCCTGGGAAGCAAAAGTGTTCACATTGCTTCGCAGAATCGCGTTTGTGCAGAAAACACTAACACTTGTTCAGAAGGAAAGAAAGCACAGAGCCCCAGATTTTATGTTGCCCTGGAGAGCTTGCAGAGCACTGGGGAAAGGCAGGCAGAGAATTCCCTGCTAGCACCTTCTCTGTGCCTGGGAAGCAAAAGTGTTCACATTGCTTCGCAGAATCGCGTTTGTGCAGAAAACACTAACACTTGTTCAGAAGGAAAGAAAGCACAGAGCCCCAGATTTTCTGTTGCCCTGGAGAGCTTGCAGAGCACTGGGGAAAGGCAGGCAGAGAATTCCCTGCTAGCACCTTCTCTGTGCCTGGGAAGCACAAGTGTTCACATTGCTTCGCAGAATCGCGTTTGTGCAGAAAACACTAACACTTGTTCAGAAGGAAAGAAAGCACAGAGCCCGACATTTTATGTTGCCCTGGAGAGCTTGCAGAGCACTGGGGAAAGGCAGGCAGAGAATTCCCTGCTAGCACCTTCTCTGTGCCTGGGAAGCACAAGTGTTCACATTGCTTCGCAGAATCGCGTTTGTGCAGAAAACACTAACACTTCTTCAGAAGGAAAGAAAGCACAGGGCCCCAGATTTTATGTTGCCCTGGAGAGCTTGCAGAGCACTGGGGAAAGGCAGGCAGAGAATTCCCTGCTAGCACCTTCTCTGTGCCTGGGAAGGAGAAGTGTTCACATTGCTTCGCAGAATCGCGTTTGTGCAGAAAACACTAACACTTGTTCAGAAGGAAAGAAAGCACAGAGCCCCACATTTTATGTTGCCCTGGAGAGCTTGCAGAGCACTGGGGAAAGGCAGGCAGAGAATTCCCTGCTAGCACCTTCTCTGTGCCTGGGAAGGAGAAGTGTTCACATTGCTTCGCAGAATCGCGTTTGTGCAGAAAACACTAACACTTGTTCAGAAGGAAAGAAAGCCCAGAGCCCCAGATTTTATGTTGCCCTGGAGAGCTTGCAGAGCACTGGGGAAAGGCAGGCAGAGAATTCCCTGCTAGCACCTTCTCTGTGCCTGGGAAGGAGAAGTGTTCACATTGCTTCGCAGAATCGCGTTTGTGCAGAAAACACTAACACTTCTTCAGAAGGAAAGAAAGCACAGAGCCCCACATTTTATGTTGCCCTGGAGAGCTTGCAGAGCACTGGGGAAAGGCAGGCAGAGAATTCCCTGCTAGCACCTTCTCTCTGCCTGGGAAGCAAAAGTGTTCACATTGCTTCGCAGAATCGCGTTTGTGCAGAAAACACTAACACTTGTTCAGAAGGAAAGAAAGCACAGAGCCCCACATTTTATGTTGCCCTGGAGAGCTTGCAGAGCACTGGGGAAAGGCAGGCAGAGAATTCCCTGCTAGCACCTTCTCTCTGCCTGGGAAGCAAAAGTGTTCACATTGCTTCGCAGAATCGCGTTTGTGCAGAAAACACTAACACTTGTTCAGAAGGAAAGAAAGCACAGAGCCCCAGATTTTATGTTGCCCTGGAGAGCTTGCAGAGCACTGGGGAAAGGCAGGCAGAGAATTCCCTGCTAGCACCTTCTCTGTGCCTGGGAAGGAGAATTGTTCACATAGCTTCGCAGAATCGTGTTTGTGCAGAAAACACTAACACTTGTTCAGAAGGAAAGAAAGCACAGAGCCCCACATTTTATGTTGCCCTGGAGAGCTTGCAGAGCACTGGGGAAAGGCAGGCAGAGAATTCCCTGCTAGCACCTTCTCTGTGCCTGGGAAGCACAAGTGTTCACATTGCTTCGCAGAATCGCGTTTGTGCAGAAAACACTAACACTTGTTCAGAAGGAAAGAAAGCACAGAGCCCCACATTTTATGTTGCCCTGGAGAGCTTGCAGAGCACTGGGGAAAGGCAGGCAGAGAATTCCCTGCTAGCACCTTCTCTGTGCCTGGGAAGGAGAAGTGTTCACATTGCTTTGCAGAATCGCGTTTGTGCAGAAAACACTAACACTTGTTCAGAAGGAAAGAAAGCACAGAGCCCCAGATTTTCTGTTGCCCTGGAGAGCTTGCAGAGCACTGGGGAAAGGCAGGCAGAGAATTCCCTGCTAGCACCTTCTCTGTGCCTGGGAAGCAAAAGTGTTCACATAGCTTCGCAGAATCGCGTTTGTGCAGAAAACACTAACACTTGTTCAGAAGGAAAGAAAGCACAGGGCCCCACATTTTATGTTGCCCTGGAGAGCTTGCAGAGCACTGGGGAAAGGCAGGCAGAGAATTCCCTGCTAGCACCTTCTCTGTGCCTGGGAAGCAAAAGTGTTCACATTGCTTCGCAGAATCGCGTTTGTGCAGAAAACACTAACACTTGTTCAGAAGGAAAGAAAGCACAGAGCCCCAGATTTTATGTTGCCCTGGAGAGCTTGCAGAGCACTGGGGAAAGGCAGGCAGAGAATTCCCTGCTAGCACCTTCTCTGTGCCTGGGAAGCAAAAGTGTTCACATTGCTTCGCAGAATCGCGTTTGTGCAGAAAACACTAACACTTGTTCAGAAGGAAAGAAAGCACAGAGCCCCACATTTTATGTTGCCCTGGAGAGCTTGCAGAGCACTGGGGAAAGGCAGGCAGAGAATTCCCTGCTAGCACCTTCTCTGTGCCTGGGAAGCACAAGTGTTCACATTGCTTCGCAGAATCGCGTTTGTGCAGAAAACACTAACACTTGTTCAGAAGGAAAGAAAGCACAGAGCCCCAGATTTTATGTTGCCCTGGAGAGCTTGCAGAGCACTGGGGAAAGGCAGGCAGAGAATTCCCTGCTAGCACCTTCTCTGTGCCTGGGAAGGAGAAGTGTTCACATTGCTTCGCAGAATCGCGTTTGTGCAGAAAACACTAACACTTCTTCAGAAGGAAAGAAAGCACAGAGCCCCACATTTTATGTTGCCCTGGAGAGCTTGCAGAGCACTGGGGAAAGGCAGGCAGAGAATTCCCTGCTAGCACCTTCTCTCTGCCTGGGAAGCAAAAGTGTTCACATTGCTTCGCAGAATCGCGTTTGTGCAGAAAACACTAACACTTGTTCAGAAGGAAAGAAAGCACAGAGCCCCACATTTTATGTTGCCCTGGAGAGCTTGCAGAGCACTGGGGAAAGGCAGGCAGAGAATTCCCTGCTAGCACCTTCTCTGTGCCTGGGAAGCAAAAGTGTTCACATTGCTTCGCAGAATCGCGTTTGTGCAGAAAACACTAACACTTGTTCAGAAGGAAAGAAAGCACAGAGCCCCACATTTTATGTTGCCCTGGAGAGCTTGCAGAGCACTGGGGAAAGGCAGGCAGAGAATTCCCTGCTAGCACCTTCTCTGTGCCTGGGAAGGAGAAGTGTTCACATTGCTTCGCAGAATCGCGTTTGTGCAGAAAACACTAACACTTGTTCAGAAGGAAAGAAAGCACAGAGCCCCACATTTTCTGTTGCCCTGGAGAGCTTGCAGAGCACTGGGGAAAGGCAGGCAGAGAATTCCCTGCTAGCACCTTCTCTGTGCCTGGGAAGCACAAGTGTTCACATTGCTTCGCAGAATCGCGTTTGTGCAGAAAACACTAACACTTGTTCAGAAGGAAAGAAAGCACAGAGCCCCAGATTTTCTGTTGCCCTGGAGAGCTTGCAGAGCACTGGGGAAAGGCAGGCAGAGAATTCCCTGCTAGCACCTTCTCTGTGCCTGGGAAGCACAAGTGTTCACATTGCTTCGCAGAATCGCGTTTGTGCAGAAAACACTAACACTTGTTCAGAAGGAAAGAAAGCACAGAGCCCCAGATTTTATGTTGCCCTGGAGAGCTTGCAGAGCACTGGGGAAAGGCAGGCAGAGAATTCCCTGCTAGCACCTTCTCTGTGCCTGGGAAGGAGAAGTGTTCACATTGCTTCGCAGAATCGCGTTTGTGCAGAAAACACTAACACTTCTTCAGAAGGAAAGAAAGCACAGAGCCCCACATTTTATGTTGCCCTGGAGAGCTTGCAGAGCACTGGGGAAAGGCAGGCAGAGAATTCCCTGCTAGCACCTTCTCTGTGCCTGGGAAGCAAAAGTGTTCACATTGCTTCGCAGAATCGCGTTTGTGCAGAAAACACTAACACTTGTTCAGAAGGAAAGAAAGCACAGAGCCCCAGATTTTATGTTGCCCTGGAGAGCTTGCAGAGCACTGGGGAAAGGCAGGCAGAGAATTCCCTGCTAGCACCTTCTCTGTGCCTGGGAAGCACAAGTGTTCACATTGCTTCGCAGAATCGCGTTTGTGCAGAAAACACTAACACTTGTTCAGAAGGAAAGAAAGCACAGAGCCCCAGATTTTATGTTGCCCTGGAGAGCTTGCAGAGCACTGGGGAAAGGCAGGCAGAGAATTCCCTGCTAGCACCTTCTCTGTGCCTGGGAAGGAGAAGTGTTCACATTGCTTCGCAGAATCGCGTTTGTGCAGAAAACACTAACACTTGTTCAGAAGGAAAGAAAGCACAGAGCCCCACATTTTATGTTGCCCTGGAGAGCTTGCAGAGCACTGGGGAAAGGCAGGCAGAGAATTCCCTGCTAGCACCTTCTCTGTGCCTGGGAAGCACAAGTGTTCACATTGCTTCGCAGAATCGCGTTTGTGCAGAAAACACTAACACTTCTTCAGAAGGAAAGAAAGCACAGAGCCCCACATTTTATGTTGCCCTGGAGAGCTTGCAGAGCACTGGGGAAAGGCAGGCAGAGAATTCCCTGCTAGCACCTTCTCTGTGCCTGGGAAGGAGAAGTGTTCACATTGCTTCGCAGAATCGCGTTTGTGCAGAAAACACTAACACTTGTTCAGAAGGAAAGAAAGCACAGAGCCCCACATTTTCTGTTGCCCTGGAGAGCTTGCAGAGCACTGGGGAAAGGCAGGCAGAGAATTCCCTGCTAGCACCTTCTCTCTGCCTGGGAAGCAAAAGTGTTCACATTGCTTCGCAGAATCGCGTTTGTGCAGAAAACACTAACACTTGTTCAGAAGGAAAGAAAGCACAGAGCCCCAGATTTTCTGTTGCCCTGGAGAGCTTGCAGAGCACTGGGGAAAGGCAGGCAGAGAATTCCCTGCTAGCACCTTCTCTGTGCCTGGGAAGGAGAAGTGTTCACATTGCTTCTCAGAATCGCGTTTGTGCAGAAAACACTAACACTTGTTCAGAAGGAAAGAAAGCACAGAGCCCCAGATTTTATGTTGCCCTGGAGAGCTTGCAGAGCACTGGGGAAAGGCAGGCAGAGAATTCCCTGCTAGCACCTTCTCTGTGCCTGGGAAGGAGAAGTGTTCACATTGCTTCGCAGAATCGCGTTTGTGCAGAAAACACTAACACTTGTTCAGAAGGAAAGAAAGCACAGAGCCCCAGATTTTATGTTGCCCTGGAGAGCTTGCAGAGCACTGGGGAAAGGCAGGCAGAGAATTCCCTGCTAGCACCTTCTCTGTGCCTGGGAAGGAGAAGTGTTCACATTGCTTCGCAGAATCGCGTTTGTGCAGAAAACACTAACACTTCTTCAGAAGGAAAGAAAGCACAGAGCCCCACATTTTATGTTGCCCTGGAGAGCTTGCAGAGCACTGGGGAAAGGCAGGCAGAGAATTCCCTGCTAGCACCTTCTCTGTGCCTGGGAAGCAAAAGTGTTCACATTGCTTCGCAGAATCGCGTTTGTGCAGAAAACACTAACACTTGTTCAGAAGGAAAGAAAGCACAGAGCCCCAGATTTTATGTTGCCCTGGAGAGCTTGCAGAGCACTGGGGAAAGGCAGGCAGAGAATTCCCTGCTAGCACCTTCTCTGTGCCTGGGAAGCACAAGTGTTCACATTGCTTCGCAGAATCGCGTTTGTGCAGAAAACACTAACACTTGTTCAGAAGGAAAGAAAGCACAGAGCCCCAGATTTTATGTTGCCCTGGAGAGCTTGCAGAGCACTGGGGAAAGGCAGGCAGAGAATTCCCTGCTAGCACCTTCTCTGTGCCTGGGAAGGAGAAGTGTTCACATTGCTTCGCAGAATCGCGTTTGTGCAGAAAACACTAACACTTGTTCAGAAGGAAAGAAAGCACAGAGCCCCACATTTTATGTTGCCCTGGAGAGCTTGCAGAGCACTGGGGAAAGGCAGGCAGAGAATTCCCTGCTAGCACCTTCTCTGTGCCTGGGAAGCACAAGTGTTCACATTGCTTCGCAGAATCGCGTTTGTGCAGAAAACACTAACACTTCTTCAGAAGGAAAGAAAGCACAGAGCCCCACATTTTCTGTTGCCCTGGAGAGCTTGCAGAGCACTGGGGAAAGGCAGGCAGAGAATTCCCTGCTAGCACCTTCTCTGTGCCTGGGAAGCAAAAGTGTTCACATTGCTTCGCAGAATCGCGTTTGTGCAGAAAACACTAACACTTGTTCAGAAGGAAAGAAAGCACAGAGCCCCAGATTTTATGTTGCCCTGGAGAGCTTGCAGAGCACTGGGGAAAGGCAGGCAGAGAATTCCCTGCTAGCACCTTCTCTCTGCCTGGGAAGCAAAAGTGTTCACATTGCTTCGCAGAATCGCGTTTGTGCAGAAAACACTAACACTTGTTCAGAAGGAAAGAAAGCACAGAGCCCCAGATTTTCTGTTGCCCTGGAGAGCTTGCAGAGCACTGGGGAAAGGCAGGCAGAGAATTCCCTGCTAGCACCTTCTCTGTGCCTGGGAAGGAGAAGTGTTCACATTGCTTTGCAGAATCGCGTTTGTGCAGAAAACACTAACACTTGTTCAGAAGGAAAGAAAGCACAGAGCCCCAGATTTTCTGTTGCCCTGGAGAGCTTGCAGAGCACTGGGGAAAGGCAGGCAGAGAATTCCCTGCTAGAACCTTCTCTGTGCCTGGGAAGCACAAGTGTTCACATTGCTTCGCAGAATCGCGTTTGTGCAGAAAACACTAACACTTGTTCAGAAGGAAAGAAAGCACAGAGCCCCACATTTTATGTTGCCCTGGAGAGCTTGCAGAGCACTGGGGAAAGGCAGGCAGAGAATTCCCTGCTAGCACCTTCTCTGTGCCTGGGAAGGAGAAGTGTTCACATTGCTTCGCAGAATCGCGTTTGTGCAGAAAACACTAACACTTGTTCAGAAGGAAAGAAAGCACAGAGCCCCACATTTTCTGTTGCCCTGGAGAGCTTGCAGAGCACTGGGGAAAGGCAGGCAGAGAATTCCCTGCTAGCACCTTCTCTGTGCCTGGGAAGCAAAAGTGTTCACATTGCTTCGCAGAATCGCGTTTGTGCAGAAAACACTAACACTTGTTCAGAAGGAAAGAAAGCACAGAGCCCCAGATTTTCTGTTGCCCTGGAGAGCTTGCAGAGCACTGGGGAAAGGCAGGCAGAGAATTCCCTGCTAGCACCTTCTCTGTGCCTGGGAAGGAGAAGTGTTCACATTGCTTCTCAGAATCGCGTTTGTGCAGAAAACACTAACACTTGTTCAGAAGGAAAGAAAGCACAGAGCCCCAGATTTTATGTTGCCCTGGAGAGCTTGCAGAGCACTGGGGAAAGGCAGGCAGAGAATTCCCTGCTAGCACCTTCTCTGTGCCTGGGAAGGAGAAGTGTTCACATTGCTTCGCAGAATCGCGTTTGTGCAGAAAACACTAACACTTGTTCAGAAGGAAAGAAAGCACAGAGCCCCACATTTTATGTTGCCCTGGAGAGCTTGCAGAGCACTGGGGAAAGGCAGGCAGAGAATTCCCTGCTAGCACCTTCTCTGTGCCTGGGAAGCAAAAGTGTTCACATTGCTTCGCAGAATCGCGTTTGTGCAGAAAACACTAACACTTGTTCAGAAGGAAAGAAAGCACAGAGCCCCACATTTTATGTTGCCCTGGAGAGCTTGCAGAGCACTGGGGAAAGGCAGGCAGAGAATTCCCTGCTAGCACCTTCTCTGTGCCTGGGAAGCAAAAGTGTTCACATTGCTTCGCAGAATCGCGTTTGTGCAGAAAACACTAACACTTGTTCAGAAGGAAAGAAAGCACAGAGCCCCAGATTTTCTGTTGCCCTGGAGAGCTTGCAGAGCACTGGGGAAAGGCAGGCAGAGAATTCCCTGCTAGCACCTTCTCTGTGCCTGGGAAGCAAAAGTGTTCACATTGCTTCGCAGAATCGCGTTTGTGCAGAAAACACTAACACTTGTTCAGAAGGAAAGAAAGCACAGAGCCCCAGATTTTATGTTGCCCTGGAGAGCTTGCAGAGCACTGGGGAAAGGCAGACAGAGAATTCCCTGCTAGCACCTTCTCTGTGCCTGGGAAGCAAAAGTGTTCACATTGCTTCGCAGAATCGCGTTTGTGCAGAAAACACTAACACTTGTTCAGAAGGAAAGAAAGCACAGAGCCCCAGATTTTCTGTTGCCCTGGAGAGCTTGCAGAGCACTGGGGAAAGGCAGACAGAGAATTCCCTGCTAGCACCTTCTCTGTGCCTGGGAAGCACAAGTGTTCACATTGCTTCGCAGAATCGCGTTTGTGCAGAAAACACTAACACTTGTTCAGAAGGAAAGAAAGCACAGAGCCCCACATTTTATGTTGCCCTGGAGAGCTTGCAGAGCACTGGGGAAAGGCAGGCAGAGAATTCCCTGCTAGCACCTTCTCTGTGCCTGGGAAGCACAAGTGTTCACATTGCTTCGCAGAATCGCGTTTGTGCAGAAAACACTAACACTTCTTCAGAAGGAAAGAAAGCACAGGGCCCCAGATTTTATGTTGCCCTGGAGAGCTTGCAGAGCACTGGGGAAAGGCAGGCAGAGAATTCCCTGCTAGCACCTTCTCTGTGCCTGGGAAGGAGAAGTGTTCACATTGCTTCGCAGAATCGCGTTTGTGCAGAAAACACTAACACTTGTTCAGAAGGAAAGAAAGCACAGAGCCCCACATTTTATGTTGCCCTGGAGAGCTTGCAGAGCACTGGGGAAAGGCAGGCAGAGAATTCCCTGCTAGCACCTTCTCTGTGCCTGGGAAGGAGAAGTGTTCACATTGCTTCGCAGAATCGCGTTTGTGCAGAAAACACTAACACTTGTTCAGAAGGAAAGAAAGCACAGAGCCCCAGATTTTATGTTGCCCTGGAGAGCTTGCAGAGCACTGGGGAAAGGCAGGCAGAGAATTCCCTGCTAGCACCTTCTCTGTGCCTGGGAAGGAGAAGTGTTCACATTGCTTCGCAGAATCGCGTTTGTGCAGAAAACACTAACACTTGTTCAGAAGGAAAGAAAGCACAGAGCCCCAGATTTTATGTTGCCCTGGAGAGCTTGCAGAGCACTGGGGAAAGGCAGGCAGAGAATTCCCTGCTAGCACCTTCTCTGTGCCTGGGAAGGAGAAGTGTTCACATTGCTTCGCAGAATCGCGTTTGTGCAGAAAACACTAACACTTGTTCAGAAGGAAAGAAAGCACAGAGCCCCAGATTTTATGTTGCCCTGGAGAGCTTGCAGAGCACTGGGGAAAGGCAGGCAGAGAATTCCCTGCTAGCACCTTCTCTGTGCCTGGGAAGCAAAAGTGTTCACATTGCTTCGCAGAATCGCGTTTGTGCAGAAAACACTAACACTTGTTCAGAAGGAAAGAAAGCACAGAGCCCCAGATTTTCTGTTGCCCTGGAGAGCTTGCAGAGCACTGGGGAAAGGCAGGCAGAGAATTCCCTGCTAGCACCTTCTCTGTGCCTGGGAAGCAAAAGTGTTCACATTGCTTCGCAGAATCGCGTTTGTGCAGAAAACACTAACACTTGTTCAGAAGGAAAGAAAGCACAGAGCCCCAGATTTTATGTTGCCCTGGAGAGCTTGCAGAGCACTGGGGAAAGGCAGGCAGAGAATTCCCTGCTAGCACCTTCTCTGTGCCTGGGAAGCAAAAGTGTTCACATTGCTTCGCAGAATCGCGTTTGTGCAGAAAACACTAACACTTGTTCAGAAGGAAAGAAAGCACAGAGCCCCAGATTTTATGTTGCCCTGGAGAGCTTGCAGAGCACTGGGGAAAGGCAGGCAGAGAATTCCCTGCTAGCACCTTCTCTGTGCCTGGGAAGGAGAATTGTTCACATAGCTTCGCAGAATCGTGTTTGTGCAGAAAACACTAACACTTGTTCAGAAGGAAAGAAAGCACAGAGCCCCAGATTTTCTGTTACCCTGGAGAGCTTGCAGAGCACTGGGGAAAGGCAGGCAGAGAATTCCCTGCTAGAACCTTCTCTGTGCCTGGGAAGGAGAAGTGTTCACATTGCTTCGCAGAATCGCGTTTGTGCAGAAAACACTAACACTTGTTCAGAAGGAAAGAAAGCACAGAGCCCCACATTTTATGTTGCCCTGGAGAGCTTGCAGAGCACTGGGGAAAGGCAGGCAGAGAATTCCCTGCTAGCACCTTCTCTGTGCCTGGGAAGGAGAAGTGTTCACATTGCTTCGCAGAATCGCGTTTGTGCAGAAAACACTAACACTTGTTCAGAAGGAAAGAAAGCACAGAGCCCCACATTTTCTGTTGCCCTGGAGAGCTTGCAGAGCACTGGGGAAAGGCAGGCAGAGAATTCCCTGCTAGCACCTTCTCTGTGCCTGGGAAGCAAAAGTGTTCACATTGCTTCGCAGAATCGCGTTTGTGCAGAAAACACTAACACTTGTTCAGAAGGAAAGAAAGCACAGAGCCCCAGATTTTCTGTTGCCCTGGAGAGCTTGCAGAGCACTGGGGAAAGGCAGGCAGAGAATTCCCTGCTAGCACCTTCTCTGTGCCTGGGAAGGAGAAGTGTTCACATTGCTTCTCAGAATCGCGTTTGTGCAGAAAACACTAACACTTGTTCAGAAGGAAAGAAAGCACAGAGCCCCAGATTTTATGTTGCCCTGGAGAGCTTGCAGAGCACTGGGGAAAGGCAGGCAGAGAATTCCCTGCTAGCACCTTCTCTGTGCCTGGGAAGGAGAAGTGTTCACATTGCTTCGCAGAATCGCGTTTGTGCAGAAAACACTAACACTTGTTCAGAAGGAAAGAAAGCACAGAGCCCCACATTTTATGTTGCCCTGGAGAGCTTGCAGAGCACTGGGGAAAGGCAGGCAGAGAATTCCCTGCTAGCACCTTCTCTGTGCCTGGGAAGCAAAAGTGTTCACATTGCTTCGCAGAATCGCGTTTGTGCAGAAAACACTAACACTTGTTCAGAAGGAAAGAAAGCACAGAGCCCCACATTTTATGTTGCCCTGGAGAGCTTGCAGAGCACTGGGGAAAGGCAGGCAGAGAATTCCCTGCTAGCACCTTCTCTGTGCCTGGGAAGCAAAAGTGTTCACATTGCTTCGCAGAATCGCGTTTGTGCAGAAAACACTAACACTTGTTCAGAAGGAAAGAAAGCACAGAGCCCCAGATTTTCTGTTGCCCTGGAGAGCTTGCAGAGCACTGGGGAAAGGCAGGCAGAGAATTCCCTGCTAGCACCTTCTCTGTGCCTGGGAAGCAAAAGTGTTCACATTGCTTCGCAGAATCGCGTTTGTGCAGAAAACACTAACACTTGTTCAGAAGGAAAGAAAGCACAGAGCCCCAGATTTTATGTTGCCCTGGAGAGCTTGCAGAGCACTGGGGAAAGGCAGGCAGAGAATTCCCTGCTAGCACCTTCTCTGTGCCTGGGAAGCAAAAGTGTTCACATTGCTTCGCAGAATCGCGTTTGTGCAGAAAACACTAACACTTGTTCAGAACGAAAGAAAGCACAGAGCCCCAGATTTTATGTTGCCCTGGAGAGCTTGCAGAGCACTGGGGAAAGGCAGACAGAGAATTCCCTGCTAGCACCTTCTCTGTGCCTGGGAAGCACAAGTGTTCACATTGCTTCGCAGAATCGCGTTTGTGCAGAAAACACTAACACTTGTTCAGAAGGAAAGAAAGCACAGAGCCCGACATTTTATGTTGCCCTGGAGAGCTTGCAGAGCACTGGGGAAAGGCAGGCAGAGAATTCCCTGCTAGCACCTTCTCTGTGCCTGGGAAGGAGAAGTGTTCACATTGCTTCGCAGAATCGCGTTTGTGCAGAAAACACTAACACTTCTTCAGAAGGAAAGAAAGCACAGGGCCCCAGATTTTATGTTGCCCTGGAGAGCTTGCAGAGCACTGGGGAAAGGCAGGCAGAGAATTCCCTGCTAGCACCTTCTCTGTGCCTGGGAAGGAGAAGTGTTCACATTGCTTCGCAGAATCGCGTTTGTGCAGAAAACACTAACACTTGTTCAGAAGGAAAGAAAGCACAGAGCCCCACATTTTATGTTGCCCTGGAGAGCTTGCAGAGCACTGGGGAAAGGCAGGCAGAGAATTCCCTGCTAGCACCTTCTCTGTGCCTGGGAAGCAAAAGTGTTCACATTGCTTCGCAGAATCGCGTTTGTGCAGAAAACACTAACACTTGTTCAGAAGGAAAGAAAGCCCAGAGCCCCAGATTTTATGTTGCCCTGGAGAGCTTGCAGAGCACTGGGGAAAGGCAGGCAGAGAATTCCCTGCTAGCACCTTCTCTGTGCCTGGGAAGGAGAAGTGTTCACATTGCTTCGCAGAATCGCGTTTGTGCAGAAAACACTAACACTTGTTCAGAAGGAAAGAAAGCACAGAGCCCCAGATTTTATGTTGCCCTGGAGAGCTTGCAGAGCACTGGGGAAAGGCAGGCAGAGAATTCCCTGCTAGCACCTTCTCTGTGCCTGGGAAGGAGAAGTGTTCACATTGCTTCGCAGAATCGCGTTTGTGCAGAAAACACTAACACTTGTTCAGAAGGAAAGAAAGCACAGAGCCCCAGATTTTATGTTGCCCTGGAGAGCTTGCAGAGCACTGGGGAAAGGCAGGCAGAGAATTCCCTGCTAGCACCTTCTCTGTGCCTGGGAAGCAAAAGTGTTCACATTGCTTCGCAGAATCGCGTTTGTGCAGAAAACACTAACACTTGTTCAGAAGGAAAGAAAGCACAGGGCCCCACATTTTATGTTGCCCTGGAGAGCTTGCAGAGCACTGGGGAAAGGCAGGCAGAGAATTCCCTGCTAGCACCTTCTCTGTGCCTGGGAAGCAAAAGTGTTCACATTGCTTCGCAGAATCGCGTTTGTGCAGAAAACACTAACACTTGTTCAGAAGGAAAGAAAGCACAGAGCCCCAGATTTTATGTTGCCCTGGAGAGCTTGCAGAGCACTGGGGAAAGGCAGGCAGAGAATTCCCTGCTAGCACCTTCTCTGTGCCTGGGAAGGAGAAGTGTTCACATTGCTTCGCAGAATCGCGTTTGTGCAGAAAACACTAACACTTGTTCAGAAGGAAAGAAAGCACAGAGCCCCAGATTTTCTGTTGCCCTGGAGAGCTTGCAGAGCACTGGGGAAAGGCAGGCAGAGAATTCCCTGCTAGCACCTTCTCTGTGCCTGGGAAGGAGAATTGTTCACATAGCTTCGCAGAATCGTGTTTGTGCAGAAAACACTAACACTTGTTCAGAAGGAAAGAAAGCACAGAGCCCCAGATTTTATGTTGCCCTGGAGAGCTTGCAGAGCACTGGGGAAAGGCAGGCAGAGAATTCCCTGCTAGCACCTTCTCTGTGCCTGGGAAGCAAAAGTGTTCACATTGCTTCGCAGAATCGCGTTTGTGCAGAAAACACTAACACTTGTTCAGAAGGAAAGAAAGCCCAGAGCCCCAGATTTTATGTTGCCCTGGAGAGCTTGCAGAGCACTGGGGAAAGGCAGGCAGAGAATTCCCTGCTAGCACCTTCTCTCTGCCTGGGAAGCAAAAGTGTTCACATTGCTTCGCAGAATCGCGTTTGTGCAGAAAACACTAACACTTGTTCAGAAGGAAAGAAAGCACAGAGCCCCAGATTTTATGTTGCCCTGGAGAGCTTGCAGAGCACTGGGGAAAGGCAGGCAGAGAATTCCCTGCTAGCACCTTCTCTGTGCCTGGGAAGGAGAATTGTTCACATAGCTTCGCAGAATCGTGTTTGTGCAGAAAACACTAACACTTGTTCAGAAGGAAAGAAAGCACAGAGCCCCAGATTTTCTGTTGCCCTGGAGAGCTTGCAGAGCACTGGGGAAAGGCAGGCAGAGAATTCCCTGCTAGCACCTTCTCTGTGCCTGGGAAGCACAAGTGTTCACATTGCTTCGCAGAATCGCGTTTGTGCAGAAAACACTAACACTTGTTCAGAAGGAAAGAAAGCACAGAGCCCCAGATTTTCTGTTGCCCTGGAGAGCTTGCAGAGCACTGGGGAAAGGCAGGCAGAGAATTCCCTGCTAGAACCTTCTCTCTGCCTGGGAAGGAGAAGTGTTCACATTGCTTCGCAGAATCGCGTTTGTGCAGAAAACACTAACACTTGTTCAGAAGGAAAGAAAGCACAGAGCCCCACATTTTATGTTGCCCTGGAGAGCTTGCAGAGCACTGGGGAAAGGCAGGCAGAGAATTCCCTGCTAGCACCTTCTCTGTGCCTGGGAAGGAGAAGTGTTCACATTGCTTCGCAGAATCGCGTTTGTGCAGAAAACACTAACACTTGTTCAGAAGGAAAGAAAGCACAGAGCCCCACATTTTCTGTTGCCCTGGAGAGCTTGCAGAGCACTGGGGAAAGGCAGGCAGAGAATTCCCTGCTAGCACCTTCTCTGTGCCTGGGAAGCAAAAGTGTTCACATTGCTTCGCAGAATCGCGTTTGTGCAGAAAACACTAACACTTGTTCAGAAGGAAAGAAAGCACAGAGCCCCAGATTTTCTGTTGCCCTGGAGAGCTTGCAGAGCACTGGGGAAAGGCAGGCAGAGAATTCCCTGCTAGCACCTTCTCTGTGCCTGGGAAGGAGAAGTGTTCACATTGCTTCTCAGAATCGCGTTTGTGCAGAAAACACTAACACTTGTTCAGAAGGAAAGAAAGCACAGAGCCCCAGATTTTATGTTGCCCTGGAGAGCTTGCAGAGCACTGGGGAAAGGCAGGCAGAGAATTCCCTGCTAGCACCTTCTCTGTGCCTGGGAAGGAGAAGTGTTCACATTGCTTCGCAGAATCGCGTTTGTGCAGAAAACACTAACACTTGTTCAGAAGGAAAGAAAGCACAGAGCCCCACATTTTATGTTGCCCTGGAGAGCTTGCAGAGCACTGGGGAAAGGCAGGCAGAGAATTCCCTGCTAGCACCTTCTCTGTGCCTGGGAAGCAAAAGTGTTCACATTGCTTCGCAGAATCGCGTTTGTGCAGAAAACACTAACACTTGTTCAGAAGGAAAGAAAGCACAGAGCCCCACATTTTCTGTTGCCCTGGAGAGCTTGCAGAGCACTGGGGAAAGGCAGGCAGAGAATTCCCTGCTAGCACCTTCTCTGTGCCTGGGAAGCAAAAGTGTTCACATTGCTTCGCAGAATCGCGTTTGTGCAGAAAACACTAACACTTGTTCAGAAGGAAAGAAAGCACAGAGCCCCAGATTTTATGTTGCCCTGGAGAGCTTGCAGAGCACTGGGGAAAGGCAGGCAGAGAATTCCCTGCTAGCACCTTCTCTGTGCCTGGGAAGCAAAAGTGTTCACATTGCTTCGCAGAATCGCGTTTGTGCAGAAAACACTAACACTTGTTCAGAAGGAAAGAAAGCACAGAGCCCCAGATTTTCTGTTGCCCTGGAGAGCTTGCAGAGCACTGGGGAAAGGCAGACAGAGAATTCCCTGCTAGCACCTTCTCTGTGCCTGGGAAGCACAAGTGTTCACATTGCTTCGCAGAATCGCGTTTGTGCAGAAAACACTAACACTTGTTCAGAAGGAAAGAAAGCACAGAGCCCGACATTTTATGTTGCCCTGGAGAGCTTGCAGAGCACTGGGGAAAGGCAGGCAGAGAATTCCCTGCTAGCACCTTCTCTGTGCCTGGGAAGGAGAAGTGTTCACATTGCTTCGCAGAATCGCGTTTGTGCAGAAAACACTAACACTTCTTCAGAAGGAAAGAAAGCACAGGGCCCCAGATTTTATGTTGCCCTGGAGAGCTTGCAGAGCACTGGGGAAAGGCAGGCAGAGAATTCCCTGCTAGCACCTTCTCTGTGCCTGGGAAGGAGAAGTGTTCACATTGCTTCGCAGAATCGCGTTTGTGCAGAAAACACTAACACTTGTTCAGAAGGAAAGAAAGCACAGAGCCCCAGATTTTCTGTTGCCCTGGAGAGCTTGCAGAGCACTGGGGAAAGGCAGGCAGAGAATTCCCTGCTAGCACCTTCTCTGTGCCTGGGAAGGAGAAGTGTTCACATTGCTTCGCAGAATCGCGTTTGTGCAGAAAACACTAACACTTGTTCAGAAGGAAAGAAAGCCCAGAGCCCCAGATTTTATGTTGCCCTGGAGAGCTTGCAGAGCACTGGGGAAAGGCAGGCAGAGAATTCCCTGCTAGCACCTTCTCTGTGCCTGGGAAGGAGAAGTGTTCACATTGCTTCGCAGAATCGCGTTTGTGCAGAAAACACTAACACTTGTTCAGAAGGAAAGAAAGCACAGAGCCCCAGATTTTATGTTGCCCTGGAGAGCTTGCAGAGCACTGGGGAAAGGCAGGCAGAGAATTCCCTGCTAGCACCTTCTCTGTGCCTGGGAAGGAGAAGTGTTCACATTGCTTCGCAGAATCGCGTTTGTGCAGAAAACACTAACACTTGTTCAGAAGGAAAGAAAGCACAGAGCCCCAGATTTTATGTTGCCCTGGAGAGCTTGCAGAGCACTGGGGAAAGGCAGGCAGAGAATTCCCTGCTAGCACCTTCTCTGTGCCTGGGAAGCAAAAGTGTTCACATTGCTTCGCAGAATCGCGTTTGTGCAGAAAACACTAACACTTGTTCAGAAGGAAAGAAAGCACAGAGCCCCAGATTTTCTGTTGCCCTGGAGAGCTTGCAGAGCACTGGGGAAAGGCAGGCAGAGAATTCCCTGCTAGCACCTTCTCTGTGCCTGGGAAGCAAAAGTGTTCACATTGCTTCGCAGAATCGCGTTTGTGCAGAAAACACTAACACTTGTTCAGAAGGAAAGAAAGCACAGAGCCCCAGATTTTATGTTGCCCTGGAGAGCTTGCAGAGCACTGGGGAAAGGCAGGCAGAGAATTCCCTGCTAGCACCTTCTCTCTGCCTGGGAAGCAAAAGTGTTCACATTGCTTCGCAGAATCGCGTTTGTGCAGAAAACACTAACACTTGTTCAGAAGGAAAGAAAGCACAGAGCCCCAGATTTTATGTTGCCCTGGAGAGCTTGCAGAGCACTGGGGAAAGGCAGGCAGAGAATTCCCTGCTAGCACCTTCTCTGTGCCTGGGAAGGAGAATTGTTCACATAGCTTCGCAGAATCGTGTTTGTGCAGAAAACACTAACACTTGTTCAGAAGGAAAGAAAGCACAGAGCCCCAGATTTTATGTTGCCCTGGAGAGCTTGCAGAGCACTGGGGAAAGGCAGGCAGAGAATTCCCTGCTAGCACCTTCTCTGTGCCTGGGAAGCACAAGTGTTCACATTGCTTCGCAGAATCGCGTTTGTGCAGAAAACACTAACACTTGTTCAGAAGGAAAGAAAGCACAGAGCCCCAGATTTTATGTTGCCCTGGAGAGCTTGCAGAGCACTGGGGAAAGGCAGGCAGAGAATTCCCTGCTAGCACCTTCTCTGTGCCTGGGAAGGAGAAGTGTTCACATTGCTTCGCAGAATCGCGTTTGTGCAGAAAACACTAACACTTGTTCAGAAGGAAAGAAAGCACAGAGCCCCAGATTTTATGTTGCCCTGGAGAGCTTGCAGAGCACTGGGGAAAGGCAGGCAGAGAATTCCCTGCTAGCACCTTCTCTGTGCCTGGGAAGCAAAAGTGTTCACATTGCTTCGCAGAATCGCGTTTGTGCAGAAAACACTAACACTTGTTCAGAAGGAAAGAAAGCCCAGAGCCCCAGATTTTATGTTGCCCTGGAGAGCTTGCAGAGCACTGGGGAAAGGCAGGCAGAGAATTCCCTGCTAGCACCTTCTCTGTGCCTGGGAAGGAGAAGTGTTCACATTGCTTCGCAGAATCGCGTTTGTGCAGAAAACACTAACACTTGTTCAGAAGGAAAGAAAGCACAGAGCCCCAGATTTTATGTTGCCCTGGAGAGCTTGCAGAGCACTGGGGAAAGGCAGGCAGAGAATTCCCTGCTAGCACCTTCTCTGTGCCTGGGAAGGAGAAGTGTTCACATTGCTTCGCAGAATCGCGTTTGTGCAGAAAACACTAACACTTGTTCAGAAGGAAAGAAAGCACAGAGCCCCAGATTTTATGTTGCCCTGGAGAGCTTGCAGAGCACTGGGGAAAGGCAGGCAGAGAATTCCCTGCTAGCACCTTCTCTGTGCCTGGGAAGCAAAAGTGTTCACATTGCTTCGCAGAATCGCGTTTGTGCAGAAAACACTAACACTTGTTCAGAAGGAAAGAAAGCACAGAGCCCCAGATTTTCTGTTGCCCTGGAGAGCTTGCAGAGCACTGGGGAAAGGCAGGCAGAGAATTCCCTGCTAGCACCTTCTCTGTGCCTGGGAAGCAAAAGTGTTCACATTGCTTCGCAGAATCGCGTTTGTGCAGAAAACACTAACACTTGTTCAGAAGGAAAGAAAACACAGAGCCCCAGATTTTATGTTGCCCTGGAGAGCTTGCAGAGCACTGGGGAAAGGCAGGCAGAGAATTCCCTGCTAGCACCTTCTCTGTGCCTGGGAAGCAAAAGTGTTCACATTGCTTCGCAGAATCGCGTTTGTGCAGAAAACACTAACACTTGTTCAGAAGGAAAGAAAGCACAGAGCCCCACATTTTCTGTTGCCCTGGAGAGCTTGCAGAGCACTGGGGAAAGGCAGGCAGAGAATTCCCTGCTAGCACCTTCTCTGTGCCTGGGAAGGAGAATTGTTCACATAGCTTCGCAGAATCGTGTTTGTGCAGAAAACACTAACACTTGTTCAGAAGGAAAGAAAGCACAGAGCCCCAGATTTTATGTTGCCCTGGAGAGCTTGCAGAGCACTGGGGAAAGGCAGGCAGAGAATTCCCTGCTAGCACCTTCTCTGTGCCTGGGAAGCAAAAGTGTTCACATTGCTTCGCAGAATCGCGTTTGTGCAGAAAACACTAACACTTGTTCAGAAGGAAAGAAAGCACAGAGCCCCAGATTTTATGTTGCCCTGGAGAGCTTGCAGAGCACTGGGGAAAGGCAGGCAGAGAATTCCCTGCTAGCACCTTCTCTCTGCCTGGGAAGCAAAAGTGTTCACATTGCTTCGCAGAATCGCGTTTGTGCAGAAAACACTAACACTTGTTCAGAAGGAAAGAAAGCACAGAGCCCCAGATTTTATGTTGCCCTGGAGAGCTTGCAGAGCACTGGGGAAAGGCAGGCAGAGAATTCCCTGCTAGCACCTTCTCTGTGCCTGGGAAGGAGAATTGTTCACATAGCTTCGCAGAATCGTGTTTGTGCAGAAAACACTAACACTTGTTCAGAAGGAAAGAAAGCACAGAGCCCCAGATTTTCTGTTGCCCTGGAGAGCTTGCAGAGCACTGGGGAAAGGCAGGCAGAGAATTCCCTGCTAGCACCTTCTCTGTGCCTGGGAAGCACAAGTGTTCACATTGCTTCGCAGAATCGCGTTTGTGCAGAAAACACTAACACTTGTTCAGAAGGAAAGAAAGCACAGAGCCCCAGATTTTCTGTTGCCCTGGAGAGCTTGCAGAGCACTGGGGAAAGGCAGGCAGAGAATTCCCTGCTAGAACCTTCTCTCTGCCTGGGAAGGAGAAGTGTTCACATTGCTTCGCAGAATCGCGTTTGTGCAGAAAACACTAACACTTGTTCAGAAGGAAAGAAAGCACAGAGCCCCACATTTTATGTTGCCCTGGAGAGCTTGCAGAGCACTGGGGAAAGGCAGGCAGAGAATTCCCTGCTAGCACCTTCTCTGTGCCTGGGAAGGAGAAGTGTTCACATTGCTTCGCAGAATCGCGTTTGTGCAGAAAACACTAACACTTGTTCAGAAGGAAAGAAAGCACAGAGCCCCACATTTTCTGTTGCCCTGGAGAGCTTGCAGAGCACTGGGGAAAGGCAGGCAGAGAATTCCCTGCTAGCACCTTCTCTGTGCCTGGGAAGCAAAAGTGTTCACATTGCTTCGCAGAATCGCGTTTGTGCAGAAAACACTAACACTTGTTCAGAAGGAAAGAAAGCACAGAGCCCCAGATTTTATGTTGCCCTGGAGAGCTTGCAGAGCACTGGGGAAAGGCAGGCAGAGAATTCCCTGCTAGCACCTTCTCTGTGCCTGGGAAGGAGAAGTGTTCACATTGCTTCTCAGAATCGCGTTTGTGCAGAAAACACTAACACTTGTTCAGAAGGAAAGAAAGCACAGAGCCCCAGATTTTATGTTGCCCTGGAGAGCTTGCAGAGCACTGGGGAAAGGCAGGCAGAGAATTCCCTGCTAGCACCTTCTCTGTGCCTGGGAAGCAAAAGTGTTCACATTGCTTCGCAGAATCGCGTTTGTGCAGAAAACACTAACACTTGTTCAGAAGGAAAGAAAGCACAGAGCCCCACATTTTATGTTGCCCTGGAGAGCTTGCAGAGCACTGGGGAAAGGCAGGCAGAGAATTCCCTGCTAGCACCTTCTCTGTGCCTGGGAAGCAAAAGTGTTCACATTGCTTCGCAGAATCGCGTTTGTGCAGAAAACACTAACACTTGTTCAGAAGGAAAGAAAGCACAGAGCCCCACATTTTATGTTGCCCTGGAGAGCTTGCAGAGCACTGGGGAAAGGCAGGCAGAGAATTCCCTGCTAGCACCTTCTCTGTGCCTGGGAAGCAAAAGTGTTCACATTGCTTCGCAGAATCGCGTTTGTGCAGAAAACACTAACACTTGTTCAGAAGGAAAGAAAGCACAGAGCCCCACATTTTCTGTTGCCCTGGAGAGCTTGCAGAGCACTGGGGAAAGGCAGGCAGAGAATTCCCTGCTAGCACCTTCTCTGTGCCTGGGAAGCAAAAGTGTTCACATTGCTTCGCAGAATCGCGTTTGTGCAGAAAACACTAACACTTGTTCAGAAGGAAAGAAAGCACAGAGCCCCAGATTTTATGTTGCCCTGGAGAGCTTGCAGAGCACTGGGGAAAGGCAGGCAGAGAATTCCCTGCTAGCACCTTCTCTGTGCCTGGGAAGCAAAAGTGTTCACATTGCTTCGCAGAATCGCGTTTGTGCAGAAAACACTAACACTTGTTCAGAAGGAAAGAAAGCACAGAGCCCCAGATTTTCTGTTGCCCTGGAGAGCTTGCAGAGCACTGGGGAAAGGCAGACAGAGAATTCCCTGCTAGCACCTTCTCTGTGCCTGGGAAGCACAAGTGTTCACATTGCTTCGCAGAATCGCGTTTGTGCAGAAAACACTAACACTTGTTCAGAAGGAAAGAAAGCACAGAGCCCGACATTTTATGTTGCCCTGGAGAGCTTGCAGAGCACTGGGGAAAGGCAGGCAGAGAATTCCCTGCTAGCACCTTCTCTGTGCCTGGGAAGGAGAAGTGTTCACATTGCTTCGCAGAATCGCGTTTGTGCAGAAAACACTAACACTTCTTCAGAAGGAAAGAAAGCACAGAGCCCCACATTTTCTGTTGCCCTGGAGAGCTTGCAGAGCACTGGGGAAAGGCAGGCAGAGAATTCCCTGCTAGCACCTTCTCTGTGCCTGGGAAGGAGAAGTGTTCACATTGCTTCGCAGAATCGCGTTTGTGCAGAAAACACTAACACTTGTTCAGAAGGAAAGAAAGCACAGAGCCCCAGATTTTCTGTTGCCCTGGAGAGCTTGCAGAGCACTGGGGAAAGGCAGGCAGAGAATTCCCTGCTAGCACCTTCTCTGTGCCTGGGAAGGAGAAGTGTTCACATTGCTTCGCAGAATCGCGTTTGTGCAGAAAACACTAACACTTGTTCAGAAGGAAAGAAAGCCCAGAGCCCCAGATTTTATGTTGCCCTGGAGAGCTTGCAGAGCACTGGGGAAAGGCAGGCAGAGAATTCCCTGCTAGCACCTTCTCTGTGCCTGGGAAGGAGAAGTGTTCACATTGCTTCGCAGAATCGCGTTTGTGCAGAAAACACTAACACTTGTTCAGAAGGAAAGAAAGCACAGAGCCCCAGATTTTATGTTGCCCTGGAGAGCTTGCAGAGCACTGGGGAAAGGCAGGCAGAGAATTCCCTGCTAGCACCTTCTCTGTGCCTGGGAAGGAGAAGTGTTCACATTGCTTCGCAGAATCGCGTTTGTGCAGAAAACACTAACACTTGTTCAGAAGGAAAGAAAGCACAGAGCCCCAGATTTTATGTTGCCCTGGAGAGCTTGCAGAGCACTGGGGAAAGGCAGGCAGAGAATTCCCTGCTAGCACCTTCTCTGTGCCTGGGAAGCAAAAGTGTTCACATTGCTTCGCAGAATCGCGTTTGTGCAGAAAACACTAACACTTGTTCAGAAGGAAAGAAAGCACAGAGCCCCACATTTTATGTTGCCCTGGAGAGCTTGCAGAGCACTGGGGAAAGGCAGGCAGAGAATTCCCTGCTAGCACCTTCTCTGTGCCTGGGAAGGAGAAGTGTTCACATTGCTTCGCAGAATCGCGTTTGTGCAGAAAACACTAACACTTGTTCAGAAGGAAAGAAAGCACAGAGCCCCACATTTTCTGTTGCCCTGGAGAGCTTGCAGAGCACTGGGGAAAGGCAGGCAGAGAATTCCCTGCTAGCACCTTCTCTGTGCCTGGGAAGGAGAAGTGTTCACATTGCTTCGCAGAATCGCGTTTGTGCAGAAAACACTAACACTTGTTCAGAAGGAAAGAAAGCACAGAGCCCCAGATTTTCTGTTGCCCTGGAGAGCTTGCAGAGCACTGGGGAAAGGCAGGCAGAGAATTCCCTGCTAGCACCTTCTCTGTGCCTGGGAAGGAGAAGTGTTCACATTGCTTCTCAGAATCGCGTTTGTGCAGAAAACACTAACACTTGTTCAGAAGGAAAGAAAGCACAGAGCCCCAGATTTTATGTTGCCCTGGAGAGCTTGCAGAGCACTGGGGAAAGGCAGGCAGAGAATTCCCTGCTAGCACCTTCTCTGTGCCTGGGAAGCAAAAGTGTTCACATTGCTTCGCAGAATCGCGTTTGTGCAGAAAACACTAACACTTGTTCAGAAGGAAAGAAAGCACAGAGCCCCACATTTTATGTTGCCCTGGAGAGCTTGCAGAGCACTGGGGAAAGGCAGGCAGAGAATTCCCTGCTAGCACCTTCTCTGTGCCTGGGAAGCAAAAGTGTTCACATTGCTTCGCAGAATCGCGTTTGTGCAGAAAACACTAACACTTGTTCAGAAGGAAAGAAAGCACAGAGCCCCACATTTTATGTTGCCCTGGAGAGCTTGCAGAGCACTGGGGAAAGGCAGGCAGAGAATTCCCTGCTAGCACCTTCTCTGTGCCTGGGAAGCAAAAGTGTTCACATTGCTTCGCAGAATCGCGTTTGTGCAGAAAACACTAACACTTGTTCAGAAGGAAAGAAAGCACAGAGCCCCACATTTTCTGTTGCCCTGGAGAGCTTGCAGAGCACTGGGGAAAGGCAGGCAGAGAATTCCCTGCTAGCACCTTCTCTGTGCCTGGGAAGCAAAAGTGTTCACATTGCTTCGCAGAATCGCGTTTGTGCAGAAAACACTAACACTTGTTCAGAAGGAAAGAAAGCACAGAGCCCCAGATTTTATGTTGCCCTGGAGAGCTTGCAGAGCACTGGGGAAAGGCAGGCAGAGAATTCCCTGCTAGCACCTTCTCTGTGCCTGGGAAGCAAAAGTGTTCACATTGCTTCGCAGAATCGCGTTTGTGCAGAAAACACTAACACTTGTTCAGAAGGAAAGAAAGCACAGAGCCCCAGATTTTCTGTTGCCCTGGAGAGCTTGCAGAGCACTGGGGAAAGGCAGACAGAGAATTCCCTGCTAGCACCTTCTCTGTGCCTGGGAAGCACAAGTGTTCACATTGCTTCGCAGAATCGCGTTTGTGCAGAAAACACTAACACTTGTTCAGAAGGAAAGAAAGCACAGAGCCCGACATTTTATGTTGCCCTGGAGAGCTTGCAGAGCACTGGGGAAAGGCAGGCAGAGAATTCCCTGCTAGCACCTTCTCTGTGCCTGGGAAGGAGAAGTGTTCACATTGCTTCGCAGAATCGCGTTTGTGCAGAAAACACTAACACTTCTTCAGAAGGAAAGAAAGCACAGGGCCCCAGATTTTATGTTGCCCTGGAGAGCTTGCAGAGCACTGGGGAAAGGCAGGCAGAGAATTCCCTGCTAGCACCTTCTCTGTGCCTGGGAAGGAGAAGTGTTCACATTGCTTCGCAGAATCGCGTTTGTGCAGAAAACACTAACACTTGTTCAGAAGGAAAGAAAGCACAGAGCCCCAGATTTTCTGTTGCCCTGGAGAGCTTGCAGAGCACTGGGGAAAGGCAGGCAGAGAATTCCCTGCTAGCACCTTCTCTGTGCCTGGGAAGGAGAAGTGTTCACATTGCTTCGCAGAATCGCGTTTGTGCAGAAAACACTAACACTTGTTCAGAAGGAAAGAAAGCCCAGAGCCCCAGATTTTATGTTGCCCTGGAGAGCTTGCAGAGCACTGGGGAAAGGCAGGCAGAGAATTCCCTGCTAGCACCTTCTCTGTGCCTGGGAAGGAGAAGTGTTCACATTGCTTCGCAGAATCGCGTTTGTGCAGAAAACACTAACACTTGTTCAGAAGGAAAGAAAGCACAGAGCCCCAGATTTTATGTTGCCCTGGAGAGCTTGCAGAGCACTGGGGAAAGGCAGGCAGAGAATTCCCTGCTAGCACCTTCTCTGTGCCTGGGAAGGAGAAGTGTTCACATTGCTTCGCAGAATCGCGTTTGTGCAGAAAACACTAACACTTGTTCAGAAGGAAAGAAAGCACAGAGCCCCAGATTTTATGTTGCCCTGGAGAGCTTGCAGAGCACTGGGGAAAGGCAGGCAGAGAATTCCCTGCTAGCACCTTCTCTGTGCCTGGGAAGCAAAAGTGTTCACATTGCTTCGCAGAATCGCGTTTGTGCAGAAAACACTAACACTTGTTCAGAAGGAAAGAAAGCACAGAGCCCCAGATTTTATGTTGCCCTGGAGAGCTTGCAGAGCACTGGGGAAAGGCAGGCAGAGAATTCCCTGCTAGCACCTTCTCTCTGCCTGGGAAGCAAAAGTGTTCACATTGCTTCGCAGAATCGCGTTTGTGCAGAAAACACTAACACTTGTTCAGAAGGAAAGAAAGCACAGAGCCCCAGATTTTATGTTGCCCTGGAGAGCTTGCAGAGCACTGGGGAAAGGCAGGCAGAGAATTCCCTGCTAGCACCTTCTCTGTGCCTGGGAAGGAGAATTGTTCACATAGCTTCGCAGAATCGTGTTTGTGCAGAAAACACTAACACTTGTTCAGAAGGAAAGAAAGCACAGAGCCCCAGATTTTATGTTGCCCTGGAGAGCTTGCAGAGCACTGGGGAAAGGCAGGCAGAGAATTCCCTGCTAGCACCTTCTCTGTGCCTGGGAAGCACAAGTGTTCACATTGCTTCGCAGAATCGCGTTTGTGCAGAAAACACTAACACTTGTTCAGAAGGAAAGAAAGCACAGAGCCCCAGATTTTATGTTGCCCTGGAGAGCTTGCAGAGCACTGGGGAAAGGCAGGCAGAGAATTCCCTGCTAGCACCTTCTCTGTGCCTGGGAAGGAGAAGTGTTCACATTGCTTCGCAGAATCGCGTTTGTGCAGAAAACACTAACACTTGTTCAGAAGGAAAGAAAGCACAGAGCCCCAGATTTTATGTTGCCCTGGAGAGCTTGCAGAGCACTGGGGAAAGGCAGGCAGAGAATTCCCTGCTAGCACCTTCTCTGTGCCTGGGAAGCAAAAGTGTTCACATTGCTTCGCAGAATCGCGTTTGTGCAGAAAACACTAACACTTGTTCAGAAGGAAAGAAAGCACAGAGCCCCAGATTTTCTGTTGCCCTGGAGAGCTTGCAGAGCACTGGGGAAAGGCAGGCAGAGAATTCCCTGCTAGCACCTTCTCTGTGCCTGGGAAGCAAAAGTGTTCACATTGCTTCGCAGAATCGCGTTTGTGCAGAAAACACTAACACTTGTTCAGAAGGAAAGAAAGCACAGGGCCCCACATTTTATGTTGCCCTGGAGAGCTTGCAGAGCACTGGGGAAAGGCAGGCAGAGAATTCCCTGCTAGCACCTTCTCTGTGCCTGGGAAGGAGAATTGTTCACATAGCTTCGCAGAATCGTGTTTGTGCAGAAAACACTAACACTTGTTCAGAAGGAAAGAAAGCACAGAGCCCCAGATTTTATGTTGCCCTGGAGAGCTTGCAGAGCACTGGGGAAAGGCAGGCAGAGAATTCCCTGCTAGCACCTTCTCTGTGCCTGGGAAGCACAAGTGTTCACATTGCTTCGCAGAATCGCGTTTGTGCAGAAAACACTAACACTTGTTCAGAAGGAAAGAAAGCACAGAGCCCCAGATTTTATGTTGCCCTGGAGAGCTTGCAGAGCACTGGGGAAAGGCAGGCAGAGAATTCCCTGCTAGCACCTTCTCTCTGCCTGGGAAGCAAAAGTGTTCACATTGCTTCGCAGAATCGCGTTTGTGCAGAAAACACTAACACTTGTTCAGAAGGAAAGAAAGCACAGAGCCCCAGATTTTATGTTGCCCTGGAGAGCTTGCAGAGCACTGGGGAAAGGCAGGCAGAGAATTCCCTGCTAGCACCTTCTCTGTGCCTGGGAAGGAGAAGTGTTCACATTGCTTCGCAGAATCGCGTTTGTGCAGAAAACACTAACACTTGTTCAGAAGGAAAGAAAGCACAGAGCCCCAGATTTTCTGTTGCCCTGGAGAGCTTGCAGAGCACTGGGGAAAGGCAGGCAGAGAATTCCCTGCTAGCACCTTCTCTGTGCCTGGGAAGGAGAAGTGTTCACATTGCTTCGCAGAATCGCGTTTGTGCAGAAAACACTAACACTTGTTCAGAAGGAAAGAAAGCCCAGAGCCCCAGATTTTATGTTGCCCTGGAGAGCTTGCAGAGCACTGGGGAAAGGCAGGCAGAGAATTCCCTGCTAGCACCTTCTCTGTGCCTGGGAAGGAGAAGTGTTCACATTGCTTCGCAGAATCGCGTTTGTGCAGAAAACACTAACACTTGTTCAGAAGGAAAGAAAGCACAGAGCCCCAGATTTTATGTTGCCCTGGAGAGCTTGCAGAGCACTGGGGAAAGGCAGGCAGAGAATTCCCTGCTAGCACCTTCTCTGTGCCTGGGAAGGAGAAGTGTTCACATTGCTTCGCAGAATCGCGTTTGTGCAGAAAACACTAACACTTGTTCAGAAGGAAAGAAAGCACAGAGCCCCAGATTTTATGTTGCCCTGGAGAGCTTGCAGAGCACTGGGGAAAGGCAGGCAGAGAATTCCCTGCTAGCACCTTCTCTGTGCCTGGGAAGCAAAAGTGTTCACATTGCTTCGCAGAATCGCGTTTGTGCAGAAAACACTAACACTTGTTCAGAAGGAAAGAAAGCACAGAGCCCCAGATTTTATGTTGCCCTGGAGAGCTTGCAGAGCACTGGGGAAAGGCAGGCAGAGAATTCCCTGCTAGCACCTTCTCTGTGCCTGGGAAGCAAAAGTGTTCACATTGCTTCGCAGAATCGCGTTTGTGCAGAAAACACTAACACTTGTTCAGAAGGAAAGAAAGCACAGAGCCCCAGATTTTATGTTGCCCTGGAGAGCTTGCAGAGCACTGGGGAAAGGCAGGCAGAGAATTCCCTGCTAGCACCTTCTCTGTGCCTGGGAAGGAGAATTGTTCACATAGCTTCGCAGAATCGTGTTTGTGCAGAAAACACTAACACTTGTTCAGAAGGAAAGAAAGCACAGAGCCCCAGATTTTATGTTGCCCTGGAGAGCTTGCAGAGCACTGGGGAAAGGCAGGCAGAGAATTCCCTGCTAGCACCTTCTCTGTGCCTGGGAAGCACAAGTGTTCACATTGCTTCGCAGAATCGCGTTTGTGCAGAAAACACTAACACTTGTTCAGAAGGAAAGAAAGCACAGAGCCCCAGATTTTATGTTGCCCTGGAGAGCTTGCAGAGCACTGGGGAAAGGCAGGCAGAGAATTCCCTGCTAGCACCTTCTCTGTGCCTGGGAAGGAGAAGTGTTCACATTGCTTCGCAGAATCGCGTTTGTGCAGAAAACACTAACACTTGTTCAGAAGGAAAGAAAGCACAGAGCCCCAGATTTTATGTTGCCCTGGAGAGCTTGCAGAGCACTGGGGAAAGGCAGGCAGAGAATTCCCTGCTAGCACCTTCTCTGTGCCTGGGAAGCAAAAGTGTTCACATTGCTTCGCAGAATCGCGTTTGTGCAGAAAACACTAACACTTGTTCAGAAGGAAAGAAAGCACAGAGCCCCAGATTTTCTGTTGCCCTGGAGAGCTTGCAGAGCACTGGGGAAAGGCAGGCAGAGAATTCCCTGCTAGCACCTTCTCTGTGCCTGGGAAGCAAAAGTGTTCACATTGCTTCGCAGAATCGCGTTTGTGCAGAAAACACTAACACTTGTTCAGAAGGAAAGAAAGCACAGGGCCCCACATTTTATGTTGCCCTGGAGAGCTTGCAGAGCACTGGGGAAAGGCAGGCAGAGAATTCCCTGCTAGCACCTTCTCTCTGCCTGGGAAGCAAAAGTGTTCACATTGCTTCGCAGAATCGCGTTTGTGCAGAAAACACTAACACTTGTTCAGAAGGAAAGAAAGCACAGAGCCCCAGATTTTATGTTGCCCTGGAGAGCTTGCAGAGCACTGGGGAAAGGCAGGCAGAGAATTCCCTGCTAGCACCTTCTCTGTGCCTGGGAAGCAAAAGTGTTCACATTGCTTCGCAGAATCGCGTTTGTGCAGAAAACACTAACACTTGTTCAGAAGGAAAGAAAGCACAGAGCCCCAGATTTTATGTTGCCCTGGAGAGCTTGCAGAGCACTGGGGAAAGGCAGGCAGAGAATTCCCTGCTAGCACCTTCTCTCTGCCTGGGAAGCAAAAGTGTTCACATTGCTTCGCAGAATCGCGTTTGTGCAGAAAACACTAACACTTGTTCAGAAGGAAAGAAAGCACAGAGCCCCAGATTTTATGTTGCCCTGGAGAGCTTGCAGAGCACTGGGGAAAGGCAGGCAGAGAATTCCCTGCTAGCACCTTCTCTGTGCCTGGGAAGGAGAATTGTTCACATAGCTTCGCAGAATCGTGTTTGTGCAGAAAACACTAACACTTGTTCAGAAGGAAAGAAAGCACAGAGCCCCAGATTTTATGTTGCCCTGGAGAGCTTGCAGAGCACTGGGGAAAGGCAGGCAGAGAATTCCCTGCTAGCACCTTCTCTGTGCCTGGGAAGCACAAGTGTTCACATTGCTTCGCAGAATCGCGTTTGTGCAGAAAACACTAACACTTGTTCAGAAGGAAAGAAAGCACAGAGCCCCAGATTTTATGTTGCCCTGGAGAGCTTGCAGAGCACTGGGGAAAGGCAGGCAGAGAATTCCCTGCTAGCACCTTCTCTGTGCCTGGGAAGGAGAAGTGTTCACATTGCTTCGCAGAATCGCGTTTGTGCAGAAAACACTAACACTTGTTCAGAAGGAAAGAAAGCACAGAGCCCCAGATTTTATGTTGCCCTGGAGAGCTTGCAGAGCACTGGGGAAAGGCAGGCAGAGAATTCCCTGCTAGCACCTTCTCTGTGCCTGGGAAGCAAAAGTGTTCACATTGCTTCGCAGAATCGCGTTTGTGCAGAAAACACTAACACTTGTTCAGAAGGAAAGAAAGCACAGAGCCCCAGATTTTCTGTTGCCCTGGAGAGCTTGCAGAGCACTGGGGAAAGGCAGGCAGAGAATTCCCTGCTAGCACCTTCTCTGTGCCTGGGAAGCAAAAGTGTTCACATTGCTTCGCAGAATCGCGTTTGTGCAGAAAACACTAACACTTGTTCAGAAGGAAAGAAAGCACAGGGCCCCACATTTTATGTTGCCCTGGAGAGCTTGCAGAGCACTGGGGAAAGGCAGGCAGAGAATTCCCTGCTAGCACCTTCTCTGTGCCTGGGAAGCAAAAGTGTTCACATTGCTTCGCAGAATCGCGTTTGTGCAGAAAACACTAACACTTGTTCAGAAGGAAAGAAAGCACAGAGCCCCAGATTTTCTGTTGCCCTGGAGAGCTTGCAGAGCACTGGGGAAAGGCAGGCAGAGAATTCCCTGCTAGCACCTTCTCTGTGCCTGGGAAGGAGAAGTGTTCACATTGCTTTGCAGAATCGCGTTTGTGCAGAAAACACTAACACTTGTTCAGAAGGAAAGAAAGCACAGAGCCCCAGATTTTCTGTTGCCCTGGAGAGCTTGCAGAGCACTGGGGAAAGGCAGGCAGAGAATTCCCTGCTAGAACCTTCTCTGTGCCTGGGAAGGAGAAGTGTTCACATTGCTTCGCAGAATCGCGTTTGTGCAGAAAACACTAACACTTGTTCAGAAGGAAAGAAAGCACAGAGCCCCACATTTTATGTTGCCCTGGAGAGCTTGCAGAGCACTGGGGAAAGGCAGGCAGAGAATTCCCTGCTAGCACCTTCTCTGTGCCTGGGAAGGAGAAGTGTTCACATTGCTTCGCAGAATCGCGTTTGTGCAGAAAACACTAACACTTGTTCAGAAGGAAAGAAAGCACAGAGCCCCACATTTTATGTTGCCCTGGAGAGCTTGCAGAGCACTGGGGAAAGGCAGGCAGAGAATTCCCTGCTAGCACCTTCTCTGTGCCTGGGAAGCAAAAGTGTTCACATTGCTTCGCAGAATCGCGTTTGTGCAGAAAACACTAACACTTGTTCAGAAGGAAAGAAAGCACAGAGCCCCACATTTTATGTTGCCCTGGAGAGCTTGCAGAGCACTGGGGAAAGGCAGGCAGAGAATTCCCTGCTAGCACCTTCTCTGTGCCTGGGAAGGAGAAGTGTTCACATTGCTTCTCAGAATCGCGTTTGTGCAGAAAACACTAACACTTGTTCAGAAGGAAAGAAAGCACAGAGCCCCAGATTTTCTGTTGCCCTGGAGAGCTTGCAGAGCACTGGGGAAAGGCAGGCAGAGAATTCCCTGCTAGCACCTTCTCTGTGCCTGGGAAGGAGAAGTGTTCACATTGCTTCTCAGAATCGCGTTTGTGCAGAAAACACTAACACTTGTTCAGAAGGAAAGAAAGCACAGAGCCCCAGATTTTCTGTTGCCCTGGAGAGCTTGCAGAGCACTGGGGAAAGGCAGGCAGAGAATTCCCTGCTAGCACCTTCTCTGTGCCTGGGAAGGAGAAGTGTTCACATTGCTTCTCAGAATCGCGTTTGTGCAGAAAACACTAACACTTGTTCAGAAGGAAAGAAAGCACAGAGCCCCAGATTTTATGTTGCCCTGGAGAGCTTGCAGAGCACTGGGGAAAGGCAGGCAGAGAATTCCCTGCTAGCACCTTCTCTGTGCCTGGGAAGCACAAGTGTTCACATTGCTTCGCAGAATCGCGTTTGTGCAGAAAACACTAACACTTGTTCAGAAGGAAAGAAAGCACAGAGCCCCACATTTTATGTTGCCCTGGAGAGCTTGCAGAGCACTGGGGAAAGGCAGGCAGAGAATTCCCTGCTAGCACCTTCTCTGTGCCTGGGAAGCAAAAGTGTTCACATTGCTTCGCAGAATCGCGTTTGTGCAGAAAACACTAACACTTGTTCAGAAGGAAAGAAAGCACAGAGCCCCACATTTTATGTTGCCCTGGAGAGCTTGCAGAGCACTGGGGAAAGGCAGGCAGAGAATTCCCTGCTAGCACCTTCTCTGTGCCTGGGAAGGAGAAGTGTTCACATTGCTTCGCAGAATCGCGTTTGTGCAGAAAACACTAACACTTGTCCAGAAGGAAAGAAAGCACAGAGCCCCAGATTTTATGATGCCCTGGAGAGCTTGCAGAGCACTGGGGAAAGGCAGGCAGAGAATTCCCTGCTAGCACCTTCTCTGTGCCTGGGAAGCAAAAGTGTTCACATTGCTTCGCAGAATCGCGTTTGTGCAGAAAACACTAACACTTGTTCAGAAGGAAAGAAAGCACAGAGCCCCACATTTTATGTTGCCCTGGAGAGCTTGCAGAGCACTGGGGAAAGGCAGGCAGAGAATTCCCTGCTAGCACCTTCTCTGTGCCTGGGAAGGAGAAGTGTTCACATTGCTTCGCAGAATCGCGTTTGTGCAGAAAACACTAACACTTGTTCAGAAGGAAAGAAAGCACAGAGCCCCACATTTTATGTTGCCCTGGAGAGCTTGCAGAGCACTGGGGAAAGGCAGGCAGAGAATTCCCTGCTAGCACCTTCTCTGTGCCTGGGAAGCAAAAGTGTTCACATTGCTTCGCAGAATCGCGTTTGTGCAGAAAACACTAACACTTGTTCAGAAGGAAAGAAAGCACAGAGCCCCACATTTTATGTTGCCCTGGAGAGCTTGCAGAGCACTGGGGAAAGGCAGGCAGAGAATTCCCTGCTAGCACCTTCTCTGTGCCTGGGAAGGAGAAGTGTTCACATTGCTTCGCAGAATCGCGTTTGTGCAGAAAACACTAACACTTGTTCAGAAGGAAAGAAAGCACAGAGCCCCAGATTTTATGTTGCCCTGGAGAGCTTGCAGAGCACTGGGGAAAGGCAGGCAGAGAATTCCCTGCTAGCACCTTCTCTGTGCCTGGGAAGGAGAAGTGTTCACATTGCTTCGCAGAATCGCGTTTGTGCAGAAAACACTAACACTTGTTCAGAAGGAAAGAAAGCACAGAGCCCCAGATTTTCTGTTGCCCTGGAGAGCTTGCAGAGCACTGGGGAAAGGCAGGCAGAGAATTCCCTGCTAGCACCTTCTCTGTGCCTGGGAAGGAGAAGTGTTCACATTGCTTCTCAGAATCGCGTTTGTGCAGAAAACACTAACACTTGTTCAGAAGGAAAGAAAGCACAGAGCCCCAGATTTTATGTTGCCCTGGAGAGCTTGCAGAGCACTGGGGAAAGGCAGGCAGAGAATTCCCTGCTAGCACCTTCTCTGTGCCTGGGAAGCACAAGTGTTCACATTGCTTCGCAGAATCGCGTTTGTGCAGAAAACACTAACACTTGTTCAGAAGGAAAGAAAGCACAGAGCCCCAGATTTTATGTTGCCCTGGAGAGCTTGCAGAGCACTGGGGAAAGGCAGGCAGAGAATTCCCTGCTAGCACCTTCTCTGTGCCTGGGAAGCAAAAGTGTTCACATTGCTTCGCAGAATCGCGTTTGTGCAGAAAACACTAACACTTGTTCAGAAGGAAAGAAAGCACAGAGCCCCACATTTTATGTTGCCCTGGAGAGCTTGCAGAGCACTGGGGAAAGGCAGGCAGAGAATTCCCTGCTAGCACCTTCTCTGTGCCTGGGAAGCAAAAGTGTTCACATTGCTTCGCAGAATCGCGTTTGTGCAGAAAACACTAACACTTGTTCAGAAGGAAAGAAAGCACAGAGCCCCACATTTTATGTTGCCCTGGAGAGCTTGCAGAGCACTGGGGAAAGGCAGGCAGAGAATTCCCTGCTAGCACCTTCTCTGTGCCTGGGAAGGAGAAGTGTTCACATTGCTTCGCAGAATCGCGTTTGTGCAGAAAACACTAACACTTGTCCAGAAGGAAAGAAAGCACAGAGCCCCAGATTTTATGATGCCCTGGAGAGCTTGCAGAGCACTGGGGAAAGGCAGGCAGAGAATTCCCTGCTAGCACCTTCTCTGTGCCTGGGAAGCAAAAGTGTTCACATTGCTTCGCAGAATCGCGTTTGTGCAGAAAACACTAACACTTGTTCAGAAGGAAAGAAAGCACAGAGCCCCACATTTTATGTTGCCCTGGAGAGCTTGCAGAGCACTGGGGAAAGGCAGGCAGAGAATTCCCTGCTAGCACCTTCTCTGTGCCTGGGAAGCAAAAGTGTTCACATTGCTTCGCAGAATCGCGTTTGTGCAGAAAACACTAACACTTGTTCAGAAGGAAAGAAAGCACAGAGCCCCAGATTTTCTGTTGCCCTGGAGAGCTTGCAGAGCACTGGGGAAAGGCAGGCAGAGAATTCCCTGCTAGCACCTTCTCTGTGCCTGGGAAGGAGAAGTGTTCACATTGCTTCGCAGAATCGCGTTTGTGCAGAAAACACTAACACTTGTTCAGAAGGAAAGAAAGCACAGAGCCCCAGATTTTCTGTTGCCCTGGAGAGCTTGCAGAGCACTGGGGAAAGGCAGGCAGAGAATTCCCTGCTAGCACCTTCTCTGTGCCTGGGAAGGAGAAGTGTTCACATTGCTTCGCAGAATCGCGTTTGTGCAGAAAACACTAACACTTGTTCAGAAGGAAAGAAAGCACAGAGCCCCACATTTTATGTTGCCCTGGAGAGCTTGCAGAGCACTGGGGAAAGGCAGGCAGAGAATTCCCTGCTAGCACCTTCTCTGTGCCTGGGAAGCAAAAGTGTTCACATTGCTTCGCAGAATCGCGTTTGTGCAGAAAACACTAACACTTGTTCAGAAGGAAAGAAAGCACAGAGCCCCACATTTTATGTTGCCCTGGAGAGCTTGCAGAGCACTGGGGAAAGGCAGGCAGAGAATTCCCTGCTAGCACCTTCTCTGTGCCTGGGAAGCAAAAGTGTTCACATTGCTTCGCAGAATCGCGTTTGTGCAGAAAACACTAACACTTGTTCAGAAGGAAAGAAAGCACAGAGCCCCAGATTTTCTGTTGCCCTGGAGAGCTTGCAGAGCACTGGGGAAAGGCAGGCAGAGAATTCCCTGCTAGCACCTTCTCTGTGCCTGGGAAGCAAAAGTGTTCACATTGCTTCGCAGAATCGCGTTTGTGCAGAAAACACTAACACTTGTTCAGAAGGAAAGAAAGCACAGAGCCCCAGATTTTATGTTGCCCTGGAGAGCTTGCAGAGCACTGGGGAAAGGCAGGCAGAGAATTCCCTGCTAGCACCTTCTCTGTGCCTGGGAAGCACAAGTGTTCACATTGCTTCGCAGAATCGCGTTTGTGCAGAAAACACTAACACTTGTTCAGAAGGAAAGAAAGCACAGAGCCCCACATTTTATGTTGCCCTGGAGAGCTTGCAGAGCACTGGGGAAAGGCAGGCAGAGAATTCCCTGCTAGCACCTTCTCTGTGCCTGGGAAGGAGAAGTGTTCACATTGCTTCGCAGAATCGCGTTTGTGCAGAAAACACTAACACTTGTTCAGAAGGAAAGAAAGCACAGAGCCCCACATTTTATGTTGCCCTGGAGAGCTTGCAGAGCACTGGGGTAAGGCAGGCAGAGAATTCCCTGCTAGCACCTTCTCTGTGCCTGGGAAGCAAAAGTGTTCACATTGCTTCGCAGAATCGCGTTTGTGCAGAAAACACTAACACTTGTTCTGAAGGAAAGAAAGCACAGAGCCCCAGATTTTATGTTGCCCTGGAGAGCTTGCAGAGCACTGGGGAAAGGCAGGCAGAGAATTCCCTGCTAGCACCTTCTCTGTGCCTGGGAAGGAGAAGTGCTCACATTGTTTCGCAGAATCGCGTTTGTGCAGAAAACACTAACACTTGTTCAGAAGGAAAGAAAGCCCAGAGCCCCAGATTTTATGTTGCCCTGGAGAGCTTGCAGAGCACTGGGGAAAGGCAGGCAGAGAATTCCCTGCTAGCACCTTCTCTGTGCCTGGGAAGGAGAATTGTTCACATTGTTTCGCAGAATCGCGTTTGTGCAGAAAACACTAACACTTGTTCAGAAGGAAAGAAAGCACAGAGCCCCAGATTTTCTGTTGCCCTGGAGAGCTTGCAGAGCACTGGGGAAAGGCAGGCAGAGAATTCCCTGCTAGCACCTTCTCTGTGCCTGGGAAGCAAAAGTGTTCACATTGCTTCGCAGAATCGCGTTTGTGCAGAAAACACTAACACTTGTTCAGAAGGAAAGAAAGCACAGAGCCCCAGATTTTCTGTTGCCCTGGAGAGCTTGCAGAGCACTGGGGAAAGGCAGACAGAGAATTCCCTGCTAGCACCTTCTCTGTGCCTGGGAAGCACAAGTGTTCACATTGCTTCGCAGAATCGCGTTTGTGCAGAAAACACTAACACTTGTTCAGAAGGAAAGAAAGCACAGAGCCCCAGATTTTATGTTGCCCTGGAGAGCTTGCAGAGCACTGGGGAAAGGCAGGCAGAGAATTCCCTGCTAGCACCTTCTCTGTGCCTGGGAAGGAGAAGTGTTCACATTGCTTCGCAGAATCGCGTTTGTGCAGAAAACACTAACACTTCTTCAGAAGGAAAGAAAGCACAGGGCCCCAGATTTTATGTTGCCCTGGAGAGCTTGCAGAGCACTGGGGAAAGGCAGGCAGAGAATTCCCTGCTAGCACCTTCTCTGTGCCTGGGAAGCAAAAGTGTTCACATTGCTTCTCAGAATCGCGTTTGTGCAGAAAACACTAACACTTGTTCAGAAGGAAAGAAAGCACAGAGCCCCAGATTTTATGTTGCCCTGGAGAGCTTGCAGAGCACTGGGGAAAGGCAGGCAGAGAATTCCCTGCTAGCACCTTCTCTGTGCCTGGGAAGGAGAAGTGTTCACATTGCTTCGCAGAATCGCGTTTGTGCAGAAAACACTAACACTTGTTCAGAAGGAAAGAAAGCCCAGAGCCCCAGATTTTATGTTGCCCTGGAGAGCTTGCAGAGCACTGGGGAAAGGCAGGCAGAGAATTCCCTGCTAGCACCTTCTCTGTGCCTGGGAAGGAGAAGTGTTCACATTGCTTCGCAGAATCGCGTTTGTGCAGAAAACACTAACACTTGTTCAGAAGGAAAGAAAGCACAGAGCCCCAGATTTTATGTTGCCCTGGAGAGCTTGCAGAGCACTGGGGAAAGGCAGGCAGAGAATTCCCTGCTAGCACCTTCTCTGTGCCTGGGAAGGAGAAGTGTTCACATTGCTTCGCAGAATCGCGTTTGTGCAGAAAACACTAACACTTGTTCAGAAGGAAAGAAAGCACAGAGCCCCAGATTTTCTGTTGCCCTGGAGAGCTTGCAGAGCACTGGGGAAAGGCAGGCAGAGAATTCCCTGCTAGCACCTTCTCTGTGCCTGGGAAGGAGAAGTGTTCACATTGCTTCGCAGAATCGCGTTTGTGCAGAAAACACTAACACTTGTTCAGAAGGAAAGAAAGCACAGGGCCCCAGATTTTCTGTTGCCCTGGAGAGCTTGCAGAGCACTGGGGAAAGGCAGGCAGAGAATTCCCTGCTAGCACCTTCTCTGTGCCTGGGAAGCAAAAGTGTTCACATTGCTTCGCAGAATCGCGTTTGTGCAGAAAACACTAACACTTGTTCAGAAGGAAAGAAAGCACAGAGCCCCAGATTTTCTGTTGCCCTGGAGAGCTTGCAGAGCACTGGGGAAAGGCAGGCAGAGAATTCCCTGCTAGCACCTTCTCTCTGCCTGGGAAGCAAAAGTGTTCACATTGCTTCGCAGAATCGCGTTTGTGCAGAAAACACTAACACTTGTTCAGAAGGAAAGAAAGCACAGAGCCCCAGATTTTATGTTGCCCTGGAGAGCTTGCAGAGCACTGGGGAAAGGCAGGCAGAGAATTCCCTGCTAGCACCTTCTCTGTGCCTGGGAAGCAAAAGTGTTCACATTGCTTCGCAGAATCGCGTTTGTGCAGAAAACACTAACACTTGTTCAGAAGGAAAGAAAGCACAGAGCCCCACATTTTATGTTGCCCTGGAGAGCTTGCAGAGCACTGGGGAAAGGCAGGCAGAGAATTCCCTGCTAGCACCTTCTCTCTGCCTGGGAAGCAAAAGTGTTCACATTGCTTCGCAGAATCGCGTTTGTGCAGAAAACACTAACACTTGTTCAGAAGGAAAGAAAGCACAGAGCCCCAGATTTTATGTTGCCCTGGAGAGCTTGCAGAGCACTGGGGAAAGGCAGGCAGAGAATTCCCTGCTAGCACCTTCTCTGTGCCTGGGAAGCACAAGTGTTCACATTGCTTCGCAGAATCGCGTTTGTGCAGAAAACACTAACACTTGTTCAGAAGGAAAGAAAGCACAGAGCCCCAGATTTTATGTTGCCCTGGAGAGCTTGCAGAGCACTGGGGAAAGGCAGGCAGAGAATTCCCTGCTAGCACCTTCTCTGTGCCTGGGAAGGAGAAGTGTTCACATTGCTTCGCAGAATCGCGTTTGTGCAGAAAACACTAACACTTGTTCAGAAGGAAAGAAAGCACAGAGCCCCACATTTTATGTTGCCCTGGAGAGCTTGCAGAGCACTGGGGAAAGGCAGGCAGAGAATTCCCTGCTAGCACCTTCTCTGTGCCTGGGAAGCAAAAGTGTTCACATTGCTTCGCAGAATCGCGTTTGTGCAGAAAACACTAACACTTGTTCAGAAGGAAAGAAAGCACAGAGCCCCAGATTTTCTGTTGCCCTGGAGAGCTTGCAGAGCACTGGGGAAAGGCAGGCAGAGAATTCCCTGCTAGCACCTTCTCTGTGCCTGGGAAGCAAAAGTGTTCACATTGCTTCGCAGAATCGCGTTTGTGCAGAAAACACTAACACTTGTTCAGAAGGAAAGAAAGCACAGAGCCCCAGATTTGATGTTGCCCTGGAGAGCTTGCAGAGCACTGGGGAAAGGCAGGCAGAGAATTCCCTGCTAGCACCTTCTCTGTGCCTGGGAAGCAAAAGTGTTCACATTGCTTCGCAGAATCGCGTTTGTGCAGAAAACACTAACACTTGTTCAGAAGGAAAGAAAGCACAGAGCCCCAGATTTTCTGTTGCCCTGGAGAGCTTGCAGAGCACTGGGGAAAGGCAGGCAGAGAATTCCCTGCTAGCACCTTCTCTGTGCCTGGGAAGGAGAAGTGTTCACATTGCTTTGCAGAATCGCGTTTGTGCAGAAAACACTAACACTTGTTCAGAAGGAAAGAAAGCACAGAGCCCCAGATTTTCTGTTGCCCTGGAGAGCTTGCAGAGCACTGGGGAAAGGCAGGCAGAGAATTCCCTGCTAGAACCTTCTCTGTGCCTGGGAAGGAGAAGTGTTCACATTGCTTCGCAGAATCGCGTTTGTGCAGAAAACACTAACACTTGTTCAGAAGGAAAGAAAGCACAGAGCCCCAGATTTTCTGTTGCCCTGGAGAGCTTGCAGAGCACTGGGGAAAGGCAGGCAGAGAATTCCCTGCTAGCACCTTCTCTGTGCCTGGGAAGCAAAAGTGTTCACATTGCTTCGCAGAATCGCGTTTGTGCAGAAAACACTAACACTTGTTCAGAAGGAAAGAAAGCACAGAGCCCCAGATTTTATGTTGCCCTGGAGAGCTTGCAGAGCACTGGGGAAAGGCAGGCAGAGAATTCCCTGCTAGCACCTTCTCTGTGCCTGGGAAGGAGAAGTGTTCACATTGCTTCGCAGAATCGCGTTTGTGCAGAAAACACTAACACTTGTTCAGAAGGAAAGAAAGCACAGAGCCCCAGATTTTCTGTTGCCCTGGAGAGCTTGCAGAGCACTGGGGAAAGGCAGGCAGAGAATTCCCTGCTAGCACCTTCTCTGTGCCTGGGAAGCAAAAGTGTTCACATTGCTTCGCAGAATCGCGTTTGTGCAGAAAACACTAACACTTGTTCAGAAGGAAAGAAAGCACAGAGCCCCAGATTTTCTGTTGCCCTGGAGAGCTTGCAGAGCACTGGGGAAAGGCAGGCAGAGAATTCCCTGCTAGCACCTTCTCTGTGCCTGGGAAGGAGAAGTGTTCACATTGCTTCGCAGAATCGCGTTTGTGCAGAAAACACTAACACTTGTTCAGAAGGAAAGAAAGCACAGAGCCCCAGATTTTCTGTTGCCCTGGAGAGCTTGCAGAGCACTGGGGAAAGGCAGGCAGAGAATTCCCTGCTAGCACCTTCTCTGTGCCTGGGAAGCAAAAGTGTTCACATTGCTTCGCAGAATCGCGTTTGTGCAGAAAACACTAACACTTCTTCAGAAGGAAAGAAAGCCCAGAGCCCCAGATTTTATGTTGCCCTGGAGAGCTTGCAGAGCACTGGGGAAAGGCAGGCAGAGAATTCCCTGCTAGCACCTTCTCTGTGCCTGGGAAGGAGAAGTGTTCACATTGCTTCGCAGAATCGCGTTTGTGCAGAAAACACTAACACTTGTCCAGAAGGAAAGAAAGCACAGAGCCCCAGATTTTATGATGCCCTGGAGAGCTTGCAGAGCACTGGGGAAAGGCAGGCAGAGAATTCCCTGCTAGCACCTTCTCTGTGCCTGGGAAGCAAAAGTGTTCACATTGCTTCGCAGAATCGCGTTTGTGCAGAAAACACTAACACTTGTTCAGAAGGAAAGAAAGCACAGAGCCCCACATTTTATGTTGCCCTGGAGAGCTTGCAGAGCACTGGGGAAAGGCAGGCAGAGAATTCCCTGCTAGCACCTTCTCTGTGCCTGGGAAGGAGAAGTGTTCACATTGCTTCGCAGAATCGCGTTTGTGCAGAAAACACTAACACTTGTTCAGAAGGAAAGAAAGCACAGGGCCCCAGATTTTATGTTGCCCTGGAGAGCTTGCAGAGCACTGGGGAAAGGCAGGCAGAGAATTCCCTGCTAGCACCTTCTCTGTGCCTGGGAAGGAGAATTGTTCACATAGCTTCGCAGAATCGTGTTTGTGCAGAAAACACTAACACTTGTTCAGAAGGAAAGAAAGCACAGAGCCCCAGATTTTATGTTGCCCTGGAGAGCTTGCAGAGCACTGGGGAAAGGCAGGCAGAGAATTCCCTGCTAGCACCTTCTCTGTGCCTGGGAAGGAGAAGTGTTCACATTGCTTCGCAGAATCGCGTTTGTGCAGAAAACACTAACACTTGTTCAGAAGGAAAGAAAGCACAGAGCCCCAGATTTTCTGTTGCCCTGGAGAGCTTGCAGAGCACTGGGGAAAGGCAGGCAGAGAATTCCCTGCTAGCACCTTCTCTGTGCCTGGGAAGCAAAAGTGTTCACATTGCTTCGCAGAATCGCGTTTGTGCAGAAAACACTAACACTTGTTCAGAAGGAAAGAAAGCACAGAGCCCCAGATTTTATGTTGCCCTGGAGAGCTTGCAGAGCACTGGGGAAAGGCAGGCAGAGAATTCCCTGCTAGCACCTTCTCTGTGCCTGGGAAGGAGAAGTGTTCACATTGCTTCGCAGAATCGCGTTTGTGCAGAAAACACTAACACTTGTTCAGAAGGAAAGAAAGCACAGAGCCCCAGATTTTCTGTTGCCCTGGAGAGCTTGCAGAGCACTGGGGAAAGGCAGGCAGAGAATTCCCTGCTAGCACCTTCTCTGTGCCTGGGAAGCAAAAGTGTTCACATTGCTTCGCAGAATCGCGTTTGTGCAGAAAACACTAACACTTGTTCAGAAGGAAAGAAAGCACAGAGCCCCACATTTTATGTTGCCCTGGAGAGCTTGCAGAGCACTGGGGAAAGGCAGGCAGAGAATTCCCTGCTAGCACCTTCTCTGTGCCTGGGAAGGAGAAGTGTTCACATTGCTTCGCAGAATCGCGTTTGTGCAGAAAACACTAACACTTGTCCAGAAGGAAAGAAAGCACAGAGCCCCAGATTTTATGATGCCCTGGAGAGCTTGCAGAGCACTGGGGAAAGGCAGGCAGAGAATTCCCTGCTAGCACCTTCTCTGTGCCTGGGAAGCAAAAGTGTTCACATTGCTTCGCAGAATCGCGTTTGTGCAGAAAACACTAACACTTGTTCAGAAGGAAAGAAAGCACAGAGCCCCACATTTTATGTTGCCCTGGAGAGCTTGCAGAGCACTGGGGAAAGGCAGGCAGAGAATTCCCTGCTAGCACCTTCTCTGTGCCTGGGAAGGAGAAGTGTTCACATTGCTTCGCAGAATCGCGTTTGTGCAGAAAACACTAACACTTGTTCAGAAGGAAAGAAAGCACAGAGCCCCAGATTTTCTGTTGCCCTGGAGAGCTTGCAGAGCACTGGGGAAAGGCAGGCAGAGAATTCCCTGCTAGCACCTTCTCTGTGCCTGGGAAGGAGAAGTGTTCACATTGCTTCGCAGAATCGCGTTTGTGCAGAAAACACTAACACTTGTTCAGAAGGAAAGAAAGCACAGAGCCCCACATTTTATGTTCCCTGGAGAGCTTGCAGAGCACTGGGGAAAGGCAGGCAGAGAATTCCCTGCTAGCACCTTCTCTGTGCCTGGGAAGGAGAAGTGTTCACATTGCTTCGCAGAATCGCGTTTGTGCAGAAAACACTAACACTTGTTCAGAAGGAAAGAAAGCACAGAGCCCCAGATTTTCTGTTGCCCTGGAGAGCTTGCAGAGCACTGGGGAAAGGCAGGCAGAGAATTCCCTGCTAGCACCTTCTCTGTGCCTGGGAAGGAGAAGTGTTCACATTGCTTCGCAGAATCGCGTTTGTGCAGAAAACACTAACACTTGTTCAGAAGGAAAGAAAGCACAGAGCCCCACATTTTATGTTGCCCTGGAGAGCTTGCAGAGCACTGGGGAAAGGCAGGCAGAGAATTCCCTGCTAGCACCTTCTCTGTGCCTGGGAAGCAAAAGTGTTCACATTGCTTCGCAGAATCGCGTTTGTGCAGAAAACACTAACACTTGTTCAGAAGGAAAGAAAGCACAGAGCCCCAGATTTTCTGTTGCCCTGGAGAGCTTGCAGAGCACTGGGGAAAGGCAGGCAGAGAATTCCCTGCTAGCACCTTCTCTGTGCCTGGGAAGCAAAAGTGTTCACATTGCTTCGCAGAATCGCGTTTGTGCAGAAAACACTAACACTTGTTCAGAAGGAAAGAAAGCACAGAGCCCCAGATTTTATGTTGCCCTGGAGAGCTTGCAGAGCACTGGGGAAAGGCAGACAGAGAATTCCCTGCTAGCACCTTCTCTGTGCCTGGGAAGCACAAGTGTTCACATTGCTTCGCAGAATCGCGTTTGTGCAGAAAACACTAACACTTGTTCAGAAGGAAAGAAAGCACAGAGCCCCAGATTTTATGTTGCCCTGGAGAGCTTGCAGAGCACTGGGGAAAGGCAGGCAGAGAATTCCCTGCTAGCACCTTCTCTGTGCCTGGGAAGCAAAAGTGTTCACATTGCTTCGCAGAATCGCGTTTGTGCAGAAAACACTAACACTTGTTCAGAAGGAAAGAAAGCACAGGGCCCCAGATTTTATGTTGCCCTGGAGAGCTTGCAGAGCACTGGGGAAAGGCAGGCAGAGAATTCCCTGCTAGCACCTTCTCTGTGCCTGGGAAGCAAAAGTGTTCACATTGCTTCTCAGAATCGCGTTTGTGCAGAAAACACTAACACTTGTTCAGAAGGAAAGAAAGCACAGAGCCCCAGATTTTATGTTGCCCTGGAGAGCTTGCAGAGCACTGGGGAAAGGCAGGCAGAGAATTCCCTGCTAGCACCTTCTCTGTGCCTGGGAAGGAGAAGTGTTCACATTGCTTCGCAGAATCGCGTTTGTGCAGAAAACACTAACACTTGTTCAGAAGGAAAGAAAGCACAGAGCCCCACATTTTATGTTGCCCTGGAGAGCTTGCAGAGCACTGGGGAAAGGCAGGCAGAGAATTCCCTGCTAGCACCTTCTCTGTGCCTGGGAAGGAGAAGTGTTCACATTGCTTCGCAGAATCGCGTTTGTGCAGAAAACACTAACACTTGTTCAGAAGGAAAGAAAGCCCAGAGCCCCAGATTTTATGTTGCCCTGGAGAGCTTGCAGAGCACTGGGGAAAGGCAGGCAGAGAATTCCCTGCTAGCACCTTCTCTGTGCCTGGGAAGGAGAAGTGTTCACATTGCTTCGCAGAATCGCGTTTGTGCAGAAAACACTAACACTTGTTCAGAAGGAAAGAAAGCACAGAGCCCCACATTTTATGTTGCCCTGGAGAGCTTGCAGAGCACTGGGGAAAGGCAGGCAGAGAATTCCCTGCTAGCACCTTCTCTGTGCCTGGGAAGCAAAAGTGTTCACATTGCTTCGCAGAATCGCGTTTGTGCAGAAAACACTAACACTTGTTCAGAAGGAAAGAAAGCCCAGAGCCCCACATTTTATGTTGCCCTGGAGAGCTTGCAGAGCACTGGGGAAAGGCAGGCAGAGAATTCCCTGCTAGCACCTTCTCTGTGCCTGGGAAGGAGAAGTGTTCACATTGCTTCGCAGAATCGCGTTTGTGCAGAAAACACTAACACTTGTTCAGAAGGAAAGAAAGCACAGAGCCCCAGATTTTATGTTGCCCTGGAGAGCTTGCAGAGCACTGGGGAAAGGCAGGCAGAGAATTCCCTGCTAGCACCTTCTCTGTGCCTGGGAAGGAGAAGTGTTCACATTGCTTCGCAGAATCGCGTTTGTGCAGAAAACACTAACACTTGTTCAGAAGGAAAGAAAGCACAGAGCCCCAGATTTTATGTTGCCCTGGAGAGCTTGCAGAGCACTGGGGAAAGGCAGGCAGAGAATTCCCTGCTAGCACCTTCTCTGTGCCTGGGAAGCAAAAGTGTTCACATAGCTTCGCAGAATCGCGTTTGTGCAGAAAACACTAACACTTGTTCAGAAGGAAAGAAAGCACAGGGCCCCACATTTTATGTTGCCCTGGAGAGCTTGCAGAGCACTGGGGAAAGGCAGGCAGAGAATTCCCTGCTAGCACCTTCTCTGTGCCTGGGAAGCAAAAGTGTTCACATTGCTTCGCAGAATCGCGTTTGTGCAGAAAACACTAACACTTGTTCAGAAGGAAAGAAAGCACAGAGCCCCACATTTTATGTTGCCCTGGAGAGCTTGCAGAGCACTGGGGAAAGGCAGGCAGAGAATTCCCTGCTAGCACCTTCTCTGTGCCTGGGAAGCAAAAGTGTTCACATTGCTTCTCAGAATCGCGTTTGTGCAGAAAACACTAACACTTGTTCAGAAGGAAAGAAAGCACAGAGCCCCAGATTTTATGTTGCCCTGGAGAGCTTGCAGAGCACTGGGGAAAGGCAGGCAGAGAATTCCCTGCTAGCACCTTCTCTGTGCCTGGGAAGGAGAAGTGTTCACATTGCTTCGCAGAATCGCGTTTGTGCAGAAAACACTAACACTTGTTCAGAAGGAAAGAAAGCACAGAGCCCCAGATTTTATGTTGCCCTGGAGAGCTTGCAGAGCACTGGGGAAAGGCAGGCAGAGAATTCCCTGCTAGCACCTTCTCTGTGCCTGGGAAGGAGAAGTGTTCACATTGCTTCGCAGAATCGCGTTTGTGCAGAAAACACTAACACTTGTTCAGAAGGAAAGAAAGCCCAGAGCCCCACATTTTATGTTGCCCTGGAGAGCTTGCAGAGCACTGGGGAAAGGCAGGCAGAGAATTCCCTGCTAGCACCTTCTCTGTGCCTGGGAAGGAGAAGTGTTCACATTGCTTCGCAGAATCGCGTTTGTGCAGAAAACACTAACACTTGTTCAGAAGGAAAGAAAGCCCAGAGCCCCAGATTTTATGTTGCCCTGGAGAGCTTGCAGAGCACTGGGGAAAGGCAGGCAGAGAATTCCCTGCTAGCACCTTCTCTGTGCCTGGGAAGGAGAAGTGTTCACATTGCTTCGCAGAATCGCGTTTGTGCAGAAAACACTAACACTTGTTCAGAAGGAAAGAAAGCACAGAGCCCCACATTTTATGTTGCCCTGGAGAGCTTGCAGAGCACTGGGGAAAGGCAGGCAGAGAATTCCCTGCTAGCACCTTCTCTGTGCCTGGGAAGCAAAAGTGTTCACATTGCTTCGCAGAATCGCGTTTGTGCAGAAAACACTAACACTTGTTCAGAAGGAAAGAAAGCCCAGAGCCCCACATTTTATGTTGCCCTGGAGAGCTTGCAGAGCACTGGGGAAAGGCAGGCAGAGAATTCCCTGCTAGCACCTTCTCTGTGCCTGGGAAGGAGAAGTGTTCACATTGCTTCGCAGAATCGCGTTTGTGCAGAAAACACTAACACTTGTTCAGAAGGAAAGAAAGCACAGAGCCCCAGATTTTATGTTGCCCTGGAGAGCTTGCAGAGCACTGGGGAAAGGCAGGCAGAGAATTCCCTGCTAGCACCTTCTCTGTGCCTGGGAAGGAGAAGTGTTCACATTGCTTCGCAGAATCGCGTTTGTGCAGAAAACACTAACACTTGTTCAGAAGGAAAGAAAGCACAGAGCCCCAGATTTTATGTTGCCCTGGAGAGCTTGCAGAGCACTGGGGAAAGGCAGGCAGAGAATTCCCTGCTAGCACCTTCTCTGTGCCTGGGAAGCAAAAGTGTTCACATAGCTTCGCAGAATCGCGTTTGTGCAGAAAACACTAACACTTGTTCAGAAGGAAAGAAAGCACAGGGCCCCACATTTTATGTTGCCCTGGAGAGCTTGCAGAGCACTGGGGAAAGGCAGGCAGAGAATTCCCTGCTAGCACCTTCTCTGTGCCTGGGAAGCAAAAGTGTTCACATTGCTTCGCAGAATCGCGTTTGTGCAGAAAACACTAACACTTGTTCAGAAGGAAAGAAAGCACAGAGCCCCACATTTTATGTTGCCCTGGAGAGCTTGCAGAGCACTGGGGAAAGGCAGGCAGAGAATTCCCTGCTAGCACCTTCTCTGTGCCTGGGAAGCAAAAGTGTTCACATTGCTTCTCAGAATCGCGTTTGTGCAGAAAACACTAACACTTGTTCAGAAGGAAAGAAAGCACAGAGCCCCAGATTTTATGTTGCCCTGGAGAGCTTGCAGAGCACTGGGGAAAGGCAGGCAGAGAATTCCCTGCTAGCACCTTCTCTGTGCCTGGGAAGGAGAAGTGTTCACATTGCTTCGCAGAATCGCGTTTGTGCAGAAAACACTAACACTTGTTCAGAAGGAAAGAAAGCACAGAGCCCCAGATTTTATGTTGCCCTGGAGAGCTTGCAGAGCACTGGGGAAAGGCAGGCAGAGAATTCCCTGCTAGCACCTTCTCTGTGCCTGGGAAGGAGAAGTGTTCACATTGCTTCGCAGAATCGCGTTTGTGCAGAAAACACTAACACTTCTTCAGAAGGAAAGAAAGCACAGGGCCCCAGATTTTATGTTGCCCTGGAGAGCTTGCAGAGCACTGGGGAAAGGCAGGCAGAGAATTCCCTGCTAGCACCTTCTCTGTGCCTGGGAAGCAAAAGTGTTCACATTGCTTCTCAGAATCGCGTTTGTGCAGAAAACACTAACACTTGTTCAGAAGGAAAGAAAGCACAGAGCCCCAGATTTTATGTTGCCCTGGAGAGCTTGCAGAGCACTGGGGAAAGGCAGGCAGAGAATTCCCTGCTAGCACCTTCTCTGTGCCTGGGAAGGAGAAGTGTTCACATTGCTTCGCAGAATCGCGTTTGTGCAGAAAACACTAACACTTGTTCAGAAGGAAAGAAAGCACAGAGCCCCAGATTTTATGTTGCCCTGGAGAGCTTGCAGAGCACTGGGGAAAGGCAGGCAGAGAATTCCCTGCTAGCACCTTCTCTGTGCCTGGGAAGCACAAGTGTTCACATTGCTTCGCAGAATCGCGTTTGTGCAGAAAACACTAACACTTGTTCAGAAGGAAAGAAAGCCCAGAGCCCCACATTTTATGTTGCCCTGGAGAGCTTGCAGAGCACTGGGGAAAGGCAGGCAGAGAATTCCCTGCTAGCACCTTCTCTGTGCCTGGGAAGGAGAAGTGTTCACATTGCTTCGCAGAATCGCGTTTGTGCAGAAAACACTAACACTTGTTCAGAAGGAAAGAAAGCCCAGAGCCCCAGATTTTATGTTGCCCTGGAGAGCTTGCAGAGCACTGGGGAAAGGCAGGCAGAGAATTCCCTGCTAGCACCTTCTCTGTGCCTGGGAAGGAGAAGTGTTCACATTGCTTCGCAGAATCGCGTTTGTGCAGAAAACACTAACACTTGTTCAGAAGGAAAGAAAGCACAGGGCCCCAGATTTTATGTTGCCCTGGAGAGCTTGCAGAGCACTGGGGAAAGGCAGGCAGAGAATTCCCTGCTAGCACCTTCTCTGTGCCTGGGAAGCAAAAGTGTTCACATTGCTTCGCAGAATCGCGTTTGTGCAGAAAACACTAACACTTGTTCAGAAGGAAAGAAAGCACAGAGCCCCACATTTTATGTTGCCCTGGAGAGCTTGCAGAGCACTGGGGTAAGGCAGGCAGAGAATTCCCTGCTAGCACCTTCTCTGTGCCTGGGAAGGAGAAGTGTTCACATTGCTTCGCAGAATCGCGTTTGTGCAGAAAACACTAACACTTGTTCAGAAGGAAAGAAAGCACAGAGCCCCACATTTTATGTTGCCCTGGAGAGCTTGCAGAGCACTGGGGAAAGGCAGGCAGAGAATTCCCTGCTAGCACCTTCTCTGTGCCTGGGAAGCACAAGTGTTCACATTGCTTCGCAGAATCGCGTTTGTGCAGAAAACACTAACACTTGTTCAGAAGGAAAGAAAGCCCAGAGCCCCACATTTTATGTTGCCCTGGAGAGCTTGCAGAGCACTGGGGAAAGGCAGGCAGAGAATTCCCTGCTAGCACCTTCTCTGTGCCTGGGAAGGAGAAGTGTTCACATTGCTTCGCAGAATCGCGTTTGTGCAGAAAACACTAACACTTGTTCAGAAGGAAAGAAAGCACAGAGCCCCAGATTTTATGTTGCCCTGGAGAGCTTGCAGAGCACTGGGGAAAGGCAGGCAGAGAATTCCCTGCTAGCACCTTCTCTGTGCCTGGGAAGGAGAAGTGTTCACATTGCTTCGCAGAATCGCGTTTGTGCAGAAAACACTAACACTTGTTCAGAAGGAAAGAAAGCACAGAGCCCCAGATTTTATGTTGCCCTGGAGAGCTTGCAGAGCACTGGGGAAAGGCAGGCAGAGAATTCCCTGCTAGCACCTTCTCTGTGCCTGGGAAGCAAAAGTGTTCACATAGCTTCGCAGAATCGCGTTTGTGCAGAAAACACTAACACTTGTTCAGAAGGAAAGAAAGCACAGGGCCCCACATTTTATGTTGCCCTGGAGAGCTTGCAGAGCACTGGGGAAAGGCAGGCAGAGAATTCCCTGCTAGCACCTTCTCTGTGCCTGGGAAGCAAAAGTGTTCACATTGCTTCGCAGAATCGCGTTTGTGCAGAAAACACTAACACTTGTTCAGAAGGAAAGAAAGCACAGAGCCCCAGATTTTCTGTTGCCCTGGAGAGCTTGCAGAGCACTGGGGAAAGGCAGGCAGAGAATTCCCTGCTAGCACCTTCTCTGTGCCTGGGAAGCAAAAGTGTTCACATTGCTTCGCAGAATCGCGTTTGTGCAGAAAACACTAACACTTCTTCAGAAGGAAAGAAAGCACAGAGCCCCACATTTTCTGTTGCCCTGGAGAGCTTGCAGAGCACTGGGGAAAGGCAGGCAGAGAATTCCCTGCTAGCACCTTCTCTGTGCCTGGGAAGGAGAAGTGTTCACATTGCTTCGCAGAATCGCGTTTGTGCAGAAAACACTAACACTTGTTCAGAAGGAAAGAAAGCACAGAGCCCCACATTTTATGTTGCCCTGGAGAGCTTGCAGAGCACTGGGGAAAGGCAGGCAGAGAATTCCCTGCTAGCACCTTCTCTGTGCCTGGGAAGCAAAAGTGTTCACATTGCTTCGCAGAATCGCGTTTGTGCAGAAAACACTAACACTTGTTCAGAAGGAAAGAAAGCACAGAGCCCCACATTTTATGTTGCCCTGGAGAGCTTGCAGAGCACTGGGGAAAGGCAGGCAGAGAATTCCCTGCTAGCACCTTCTCTGTGCCTGGGAAGGAGAAGTGTTCACATTGCTTCGCAGAATCGCGTTTGTGCAGAAAACACTAACACTTGTTCAGAAGGAAAGAAAGCACAGAGCCCCACATTTTCTGTTGCCCTGGAGAGCTTGCAGAGCACTGGGGAAAGGCAGGCAGAGAATTCCCTGCTAGCACCTTCTCTGTGCCTGGGAAGGAGAAGTGTTCACATTGCTTCGCAGAATCGCGTTTGTGCAGAAAACACTAACACTTGTTCAGAAGGAAAGAAAGCACAGAGCCCCACATTTTATGTTGCCCTGGAGAGCTTGCAGAGCACTGGGGAAAGGCAGGCAGAGAATTCCCTGCTAGCACCTTCTCTGTGCCTGGGAAGCAAAAGTGTTCACATTGCTTCGCAGAATCGCGTTTGTGCAGAAAACACTAACACTTGTTCAGAAGGAAAGAAAGCACAGAGCCCCACATTTTATGTTGCCCTGGAGAGCTTGCAGAGCACTGGGGAAAGGCAGGCAGAGAATTCCCTGCTAGCACCTTCTCTGTGCCTGGGAAGGAGAAGTGTTCACATTGCTTCGCAGAATCGCGTTTGTGCAGAAAACACTAACACTTGTTCAGAAGGAAAGAAAGCACAGGGCCCCAGATTTTCTGTTGCCCTGGAGAGCTTGCAGAGCACTGGGGAAAGGCAGGCAGAGAATTCCCTGCTAGCACCTTCTCTGTGCCTGGGAAGGAGAAGTGTTCACATTGCTTCTCAGAATCGCGTTTGTGCAGAAAACACTAACACTTGTTCAGAAGGAAAGAAAGCACAGAGCCCCACATTTTATGTTGCCCTGGAGAGCTTGCAGAGCACTGGGGAAAGGCAGGCAGAGAATTCCCTGCTAGCACCTTCTCTCTGCCTGGGAAGCAAAAGTGTTCACATTGCTTCGCAGAATCGCGTTTGTGCAGAAAACACTAACACTTGTTCAGAAGGAAAGAAAGCACAGAGCCCCAGATTTTATGTTGCCCTGGAGAGCTTGCAGAGCACTGGGGAAAGGCAGGCAGAGAATTCCCTGCTAGCACCTTCTCTGTGCCTGGGAAGCACAAGTGTTCACATTGCTTCGCAGAATCGCGTTTGTGCAGAAAACACTAACACTTCTTCAGAAGGAAAGAAAGCACAGAGCCCCACATTTTATGTTGCCCTGGAGAGCTTGCAGAGCACTGGGGAAAGGCAGGCAGAGAATTCCCTGCTAGCACCTTCTCTGTGCCTGGGAAGCAAAAGTGTTCACATTGCTTCGCAGAATCGCGTTTGTGCAGAAAACACTAACACTTGTTCAGAAGGAAAGAAAGCACAGGGCCCCAGATTTTATGTTGCCCTGGAGAGCTTGCAGAGCACTGGGGAAAGGCAGGCAGAGAATTCCCTGCTAGCACCTTCTCTGTGCCTGGGAAGGAGAAGTGTTCACATTGCTTCGCAGAATCGCGTTTGTGCAGAAAACACTAACACTTGTTCAGAAGGAAAGAAAGCACAGAGCCCCACATTTTCTGTTGCCCTGGAGAGCTTGCAGAGCACTGGGGAAAGGCAGGCAGAGAATTCCCTGCTAGCACCTTCTCTGTGCCTGGGAAGCAAAAGTGTTCACATTGCTTCGCAGAATCGCGTTTGTGCAGAAAACACTAACACTTGTTCAGAAGGAAAGAAAGCACAGAGCCCCAGATTTTATGTTGCCCTGGAGAGCTTGCAGAGCACTGGGGAAAGGCAGGCAGAGAATTCCCTGCTAGCACCTTCTCTGTGCCTGGGAAGGAGAAGTGTTCACATTGCTTCGCAGAATCGCGTTTGTGCAGAAAACACTAACACTTGTTCAGAAGGAAAGAAAGCACAGAGCCCCACATTTTATGTTGCCCTGGAGAGCTTGCAGAGCACTGGGGAAAGGCAGGCAGAGAATTCCCTGCTAGCACCTTCTCTGTGCCTGGGAAGCAAAAGTGTTCACATTGCTTCGCAGAATCGCGTTTGTGCAGAAAACACTAACACTTGTTCAGAAGGAAAGAAAGCACAGAGCCCCAGATTTTATGTTGCCCTGGAGAGCTTGCAGAGCACTGGGGAAAGGCAGGCAGAGAATTCCCTGCTAGCACCTTCTCTGTGCCTGGGAAGGAGAAGTGTTCACATTGCTTCGCAGAATCGCGTTTGTGCAGAAAACACTAACACTTGTTCAGAAGGAAAGAAAGCACAGAGCCCCACATTTTATGTTGCCCTGGAGAGCTTGCAGAGCACTGGGGAAAGGCAGGCAGAGAATTCCCTGCTAGCACCTTCTCTGTGCCTGGGAAGGAGAAGTGTTCACATTGCTTCGCAGAATCGCGTTTGTGCAGAAAACACTAACACTTGTTCAGAAGGAAAGAAAGCACAGGGCCCCAGATTTTATGTTGCCCTGGAGAGCTTGCAGAGCACTGGGGAAAGGCAGGCAGAGAATTCCCTGCTAGCACCTTCTCTGTGCCTGGGAAGGAGAAGTGTTCACATTGCTTCGCAGAATCGCGTTTGTGCAGAAAACACTAACACTTGTTCAGAAGGAAAGAAAGCACAGAGCCCCACATTTTCTGTTGCCCTGGAGAGCTTGCAGAGCACTGGGGAAAGGCAGGCAGAGAATTCCCTGCTAGCACCTTCTCTGTGCCTGGGAAGGAGAAGTGTTCACATTGCTTCGCAGAATCGCGTTTGTGCAGAAAACACTAACACTTGTTCAGAAGGAAAGAAAGCACAGAGCCCCACATTTTATGTTGCCCTGGAGAGCTTGCAGAGCACTGGGGAAAGGCAGGCAGAGAATTCCCTGCTAGCACCTTCTCTGTGCCTGGGAAGGAGAAGTGTTCACATTGCTTCGCAGAATCGCGTTTGTGCAGAAAACACTAACACTTGTTCAGAAGGAAAGAAAGCACAGAGCCCCAGATTTTCTGTTGCCCTGGAGAGCTTGCAGAGCACTGGGGAAAGGCAGGCAGAGAATTCCCTGCTAGCACCTTCTCTGTGCCTGGGAAGGAGAAGTGTTCACATTGCTTCGCAGAATCGCGTTTGTGCAGAAAACACTAACACTTGTTCAGAAGGAAAGAAAGCACAGAGCCCCACATTTTATGTTGCCCTGGAGAGCTTGCAGAGCACTGGGGAAAGGCAGGCAGAGAATTCCCTGCTAGCACCTTCTCTCTGCCTGGGAAGCAAAAGTGTTCACATTGCTTCGCAGAATCGCGTTTGTGCAGAAAACACTAACACTTGTTCAGAAGGAAAGAAAGCACAGAGCCCCAGATTTTCTGTTGCCCTGGAGAGCTTGCAGAGCACTGGGGAAAGGCAGGCAGAGAATTCCCTGCTAGCACCTTCTCTGTGCCTGGGAAGCACAAGTGTTCACATTGCTTCGCAGAATCGCGTTTGTGCAGAAAACACTAACACTTGTTCAGAAGGAAAGAAAGCACAGAGCCCCACATTTTATGTTGCCCTGGAGAGCTTGCAGAGCACTGGGGAAAGGCAGGCAGAGAATTCCCTGCTAGCACCTTCTCTGTGCCTGGGAAGCAAAAGTGTTCACATTGCTTCGCAGAATCGCGTTTGTGCAGAAAACACTAACACTTGTTCAGAAGGAAAGAAAGCACAGGGCCCCACATTTTATGTTGCCCTGGAGAGCTTGCAGAGCACTGGGGAAAGGCAGGCAGAGAATTCCCTGCTAGCACCTTCTCTGTGCCTGGGAAGCAAAAGTGTTCACATTGCTTCTCAGAATCGCGTTTGTGCAGAAAACACTAACACTTCTTCAGAAGGAAAGAAAGCACAGAGCCCCAGATTTTATGTTGCCCTGGAGAGCTTGCAGAGCACTGGGGAAAGGCAGGCAGAGAATTCCCTGCTAGCACCTTCTCTGTGCCTGGGAAGGAGAAGTGTTCACATTGCTTCGCAGAATCGCGTTTGTGCAGAAAACACTAACACTTGTTCAGAAGGAAAGAAAGCACAGAGCCCCACATTTTATGTTGCCCTGGAGAGCTTGCAGAGCACTGGGGAAAGGCAGGCAGAGAATTCCCTGCTAGCACCTTCTCTGTGCCTGGGAAGGAGAAGTGTTCACATTGCTTCGCAGAATCGCGTTTGTGCAGAAAACACTAACACTTGTTCAGAAGGAAAGAAAGCACAGAGCCCCAGATTTTATGTTGCCCTGGAGAGCTTGCAGAGCACTGGGGAAAGGCAGGCAGAGAATTCCCTGCTAGCACCTTCTCTGTGCCTGGGAAGCAAAAGTGTTCACATAGCTTCGCAGAATCGCGTTTGTGCAGAAAACACTAACACTTGTTCAGAAGGAAAGAAAGCACAGAGCCCCACATTTTATGTTGCCCTGGAGAGCTTGCAGAGCACTGGGGAAAGGCAGGCAGAGAATTCCCTGCTAGCACCTTCTCTGTGCCTGGGAAGCAAAAGTGTTCACATTGCTTCGCAGAATCGCGTTTGTGCAGAAAACACTAACACTTGTTCAGAAGGAAAGAAAGCACAGAGCCCCACATTTTATGTTGCCCTGGAGAGCTTGCAGAGCACTGGGGAAAGGCAGGCAGAGAATTCCCTGCTAGCACCTTCTCTGTGCCTGGGAAGCAAAAGTGTTCACATTGCTTCGCAGAATCGCGTTTGTGCAGAAAACACTAACACTTGTTCAGAAGGAAAGAAAGCACAGAGCCCCACATTTTCTGTTGCCCTGGAGAGCTTGCAGAGCACTGGGGAAAGGCAGGCAGAGAATTCCCTGCTAGCACCTTCTCTGTGCCTGGGAAGGAGAAGTGTTCACATTGCTTCGCAGAATCGCGTTTGTGCAGAAAACACTAACACTTGTTCAGAAGGAAAGAAAGCACAGAGCCCCACATTTTATGTTGCCCTGGAGAGCTTGCAGAGCACTGGGGAAAGGCAGGCAGAGAATTCCCTGCTAGCACCTTCTCTGTGCCTGGGAAGGAGAAGTGTTCACATTGCTTCGCAGAATCGCGTTTGTGCAGAAAACACTAACACTTGTTCAGAAGGAAAGAAAGCACAGAGCCCCAGATTTTCTGTTGCCCTGGAGAGCTTGCAGAGCACTGGGGAAAGGCAGGCAGAGAATTCCCTGCTAGCACCTTCTCTGTGCCTGGGAAGCACAAGTGTTCACATTGCTTCGCAGAATCGCGTTTGTGCAGAAAACACTAACACTTGTTCAGAAGGAAAGAAAGCACAGAGCCCCACATTTTATGTTGCCCTGGAGAGCTTGCAGAGCACTGGGGAAAGGCAGGCAGAGAATTCCCTGCTAGCACCTTCTCTGTGCCTGGGAAGGAGAAGTGTTCACATTGCTTCGCAGAATCGCGTTTGTGCAGAAAACACTAACACTTGTTCAGAAGGAAAGAAAGCACAGAGCCCCACATTTTATGTTGCCCTGGAGAGCTTGCAGAGCACTGGGGAAAGGCAGGCAGAGAATTCCCTGCTAGCACCTTCTCTGTGCCTGGGAAGGGGAAGTGTTCACATTGCTTCGCAGAATCGCGTTTGTGCAGAAAACACTAACACTTGTTCAGAAGGAAAGAAAGCACAGGGCCCCAGATTTTATGTTGCCCTGGAGAGCTTGCAGAGCACTGGGGAAAGGCAGGCAGAGAATTCCCTGCTAGCACCTTCTCTGTGCCTGGGAAGGAGAAGTGTTCACATTGCTTCGCAGAATCGCGTTTGTGCAGAAAACACTAACACTTGTTCAGAAGGAAAGAAAGCACAGAGCCCCACATTTTCTGTTGCCCTGGAGAGCTTGCAGAGCACTGGGGAAAGGCAGGCAGAGAATTCCCTGCTAGCACCTTCTCTGTGCCTGGGAAGCACAAGTGTTCACATTGCTTCGCAGAATCGCGTTTGTGCAGAAAACACTAACACTTGTTCAGAAGGAAAGAAAGCACAGAGCCCCACATTTTATGTTGCCCTGGAGAGCTTGCAGAGCACTGGGGAAAGGCAGGCAGAGAATTCCCTGCTAGCACCTTCTCTGTGCCTGGGAAGGAGAAGTGTTCACATTGCTTCGCAGAATCGCGTTTGTGCAGAAAACACTAACACTTGTTCAGAAGGAAAGAAAGCACAGAGCCCCACATTTTATGTTGCCCTGGAGAGCTTGCAGAGCACTGGGGAAAGGCAGGCAGAGAATTCCCTGCTAGCACCTTCTCTGTGCCTGGGAAGCAAAAGTGTTCACATTGCTTCTCAGAATCGCGTTTGTGCAGAAAACACTAACACTTGTTCAGAAGGAAAGAAAGCACAGAGCCCCAGATTTTATGTTGCCCTGGAGAGCTTGCAGAGCACTGGGGAAAGGCAGGCAGAGAATTCCCTGCTAGCACCTTCTCTGTGCCTGGGAAGCAAAAGTGTTCACATTGCTTCGCAGAATCGCGTTTGTGCAGAAAACACTAACACTTGTTCAGAAGGAAAGAAAACACAGAGCCCCAGATTTTATGTTGCCCTGGAGAGCTTGCAGAGCACTGGGGAAAGGCAGGCAGAGAATTCCCTGCTAGCACCTTCTCTGTGCCTGGGAAGCAAAAGTGTTCACATTGCTTCGCAGAATCGCGTTTGTGCAGAAAACACTAACACTTGTTCAGAAGGAAAGAAAGCACAGAGCCCCACATTTTATGTTGCCCTGGAGAGCTTGCAGAGCACTGGGGAAAGGCAGGCAGAGAATTCCCTGCTAGCACCTTCTCTGTGCCTGGGAAGCAAAAGTGTTCACATTGCTTCGCAGAATCGCGTTTGTGCAGAAAACACTAACACTTGTTCAGAAGGAAAGAAAGCACAGGGCCCCACATTTTATGTTGCCCTGGAGAGCTTGCAGAGCACTGGGGAAAGGCAGGCAGAGAATTCCCTGCTAGCACCTTCTCTGTGCCTGGGAAGCAAAAGTGTTCACATTGCTTCTCAGAATCGCGTTTGTGCAGAAAACACTAACACTTGTTCAGAAGGAAAGAAAGCACAGAGCCCCAGATTTTCTGTTGCCCTGGAGAGCTTGCAGAGCACTGGGGAAAGGCAGGCAGAGAATTCCCTGCTAGCACCTTCTCTGTGCCTGGGAAGCAAAAGTGTTCACATTGCTTCGCAGAATCGCGTTTGTGCAGAAAACACTAACACTTGTTCAGAAGGAAAGAAAGCACAGAGCCCCACATTTTCTGTTGCCCTGGAGAGCTTGCAGAGCACTGGGGAAAGGCAGGCAGAGAATTCCCTGCTAGCACCTTCTCTGTGCCTGGGAAGGAGAAGTGTTCACATTGCTTCGCAGAATCGCGTTTGTGCAGAAAACACTAACACTTGTTCAGAAGGAAAGAAAGCACAGAGCCCCAGATTTTCTGTTGCCCTGGAGAGCTTGCAGAGCACTGGGGAAAGGCAGGCAGAGAATTCCCTGCTAGCACCTTCTCTGTGCCTGGGAAGCAAAAGTGTTCACATAGCTTCGCAGAATCGCGTTTGTGCAGAAAACACTAACACTTGTTCAGAAGGAAAGAAAGCACAGAGCCCCACATTTTATGTTGCCCTGGAGAGCTTGCAGAGCACTGGGGAAAGGCAGGCAGAGAATTCCCTGCTAGCACCTTCTCTGTGCCTGGGAAGCAAAAGTGTTCACATTGCTTCGCAGAATCGCGTTTGTGCAGAAAACACTAACACTTGTTCAGAAGGAAAGAAAGCACAGAGCCCCACATTTTCTGTTGCCCTGGAGAGCTTGCAGAGCACTGGGGAAAGGCAGGCAGAGAATTCCCTGCTAGCACCTTCTCTGTGCCTGGGAAGGAGAAGTGTTCACATTGCTTCGCAGAATCGCGTTTGTGCAGAAAACACTAACACTTCTTCAGAAGGAAAGAAAGCACAGAGCCCCACATTTTCTGTTGCCCTGGAGAGCTTGCAGAGCACTGGGGAAAGGCAGGCAGAGAATTCCCTGCTAGCACCTTCTCTGTGCCTGGGAAGGAGAAGTGTTCACATTGCTTCGCAGAATCGCGTTTGTGCAGAAAACACTAACACTTGTTCAGAAGGAAAGAAAGCACAGAGCCCCACATTTTATGTTGCCCTGGAGAGCTTGCAGAGCACTGGGGAAAGGCAGGCAGAGAATTCCCTGCTAGCACCTTCTCTGTGCCTGGGAAGCAAAAGTGTTCACATTGCTTCGCAGAATCGCGTTTGTGCAGAAAACACTAACACTTGTTCAGAAGGAAAGAAAGCACAGAGCCCCACATTTTATGTTGCCCTGGAGAGCTTGCAGAGCACTGGGGAAAGGCAGGCAGAGAATTCCCTGCTAGCACCTTCTCTGTGCCTGGGAAGGAGAAGTGTTCACATTGCTTCGCAGAATCGCGTTTGTGCAGAAAACACTAACACTTGTTCAGAAGGAAAGAAAGCACAGAGCCCCACATTTTCTGTTGCCCTGGAGAGCTTGCAGAGCACTGGGGAAAGGCAGGCAGAGAATTCCCTGCTAGCACCTTCTCTGTGCCTGGGAAGGAGAAGTGTTCACATTGCTTCGCAGAATCGCGTTTGTGCAGAAAACACTAACACTTGTTCAGAAGGAAAGAAAGCACAGAGCCCCACATTTTATGTTGCCCTGGAGAGCTTGCAGAGCACTGGGGAAAGGCAGGCAGAGAATTCCCTGCTAGCACCTTCTCTGTGCCTGGGAAGCAAAAGTGTTCACATTGCTTCGCAGAATCGCGTTTGTGCAGAAAACACTAACACTTGTTCAGAAGGAAAGAAAGCACAGAGCCCCACATTTTATGTTGCCCTGGAGAGCTTGCAGAGCACTGGGGAAAGGCAGGCAGAGAATTCCCTGCTAGCACCTTCTCTGTGCCTGGGAAGGAGAAGTGTTCACATTGCTTCGCAGAATCGCGTTTGTGCAGAAAACACTAACACTTGTTCAGAAGGAAAGAAAGCACAGGGCCCCAGATTTTCTGTTGCCCTGGAGAGCTTGCAGAGCACTGGGGAAAGGCAGGCAGAGAATTCCCTGCTAGCACCTTCTCTGTGCCTGGGAAGGAGAAGTGTTCACATTGCTTCTCAGAATCGCGTTTGTGCAGAAAACACTAACACTTGTTCAGAAGGAAAGAAAGCACAGAGCCCCACATTTTATGTTGCCCTGGAGAGCTTGCAGAGCACTGGGGAAAGGCAGGCAGAGAATTCCCTGCTAGCACCTTCTCTCTGCCTGGGAAGCAAAAGTGTTCACATTGCTTCGCAGAATCGCGTTTGTGCAGAAAACACTAACACTTGTTCAGAAGGAAAGAAAGCACAGAGCCCCAGATTTTATGTTGCCCTGGAGAGCTTGCAGAGCACTGGGGAAAGGCAGGCAGAGAATTCCCTGCTAGCACCTTCTCTGTGCCTGGGAAGCACAAGTGTTCACATTGCTTCGCAGAATCGCGTTTGTGCAGAAAACACTAACACTTCTTCAGAAGGAAAGAAAGCACAGAGCCCCACATTTTATGTTGCCCTGGAGAGCTTGCAGAGCACTGGGGAAAGGCAGGCAGAGAATTCCCTGCTAGCACCTTCTCTGTGCCTGGGAAGCAAAAGTGTTCACATTGCTTCGCAGAATCGCGTTTGTGCAGAAAACACTAACACTTGTTCAGAAGGAAAGAAAGCACAGGGCCCCAGATTTTATGTTGCCCTGGAGAGCTTGCAGAGCACTGGGGAAAGGCAGGCAGAGAATTCCCTGCTAGCACCTTCTCTGTGCCTGGGAAGGAGAAGTGTTCACATTGCTTCGCAGAATCGCGTTTGTGCAGAAAACACTAACACTTGTTCAGAAGGAAAGAAAGCACAGAGCCCCACATTTTCTGTTGCCCTGGAGAGCTTGCAGAGCACTGGGGAAAGGCAGGCAGAGAATTCCCTGCTAGCACCTTCTCTGTGCCTGGGAAGCAAAAGTGTTCACATTGCTTCGCAGAATCGCGTTTGTGCAGAAAACACTAACACTTGTTCAGAAGGAAAGAAAGCACAGAGCCCCAGATTTTATGTTGCCCTGGAGAGCTTGCAGAGCACTGGGGAAAGGCAGGCAGAGAATTCCCTGCTAGCACCTTCTCTGTGCCTGGGAAGGAGAAGTGTTCACATTGCTTCGCAGAATCGCGTTTGTGCAGAAAACACTAACACTTGTTCAGAAGGAAAGAAAGCACAGAGCCCCACATTTTATGTTGCCCTGGAGAGCTTGCAGAGCACTGGGGAAAGGCAGGCAGAGAATTCCCTGCTAGCACCTTCTCTGTGCCTGGGAAGCAAAAGTGTTCACATTGCTTCGCAGAATCGCGTTTGTGCAGAAAACACTAACACTTGTTCAGAAGGAAAGAAAGCACAGAGCCCCAGATTTTATGTTGCCCTGGAGAGCTTGCAGAGCACTGGGGAAAGGCAGGCAGAGAATTCCCTGCTAGCACCTTCTCTGTGCCTGGGAAGGAGAAGTGTTCACATTGCTTCGCAGAATCGCGTTTGTGCAGAAAACACTAACACTTGTTCAGAAGGAAAGAAAGCACAGAGCCCCACATTTTATGTTGCCCTGGAGAGCTTGCAGAGCACTGGGGAAAGGCAGGCAGAGAATTCCCTGCTAGCACCTTCTCTGTGCCTGGGAAGGAGAAGTGTTCACATTGCTTCGCAGAATCGCGTTTGTGCAGAAAACACTAACACTTGTTCAGAAGGAAAGAAAGCACAGGGCCCCAGATTTTATGTTGCCCTGGAGAGCTTGCAGAGCACTGGGGAAAGGCAGGCAGAGAATTCCCTGCTAGCACCTTCTCTGTGCCTGGGAAGGAGAAGTGTTCACATTGCTTCGCAGAATCGCGTTTGTGCAGAAAACACTAACACTTGTTCAGAAGGAAAGAAAGCACAGAGCCCCACATTTTCTGTTGCCCTGGAGAGCTTGCAGAGCACTGGGGAAAGGCAGGCAGAGAATTCCCTGCTAGCACCTTCTCTGTGCCTGGGAAGGAGAAGTGTTCACATTGCTTCGCAGAATCGCGTTTGTGCAGAAAACACTAACACTTGTTCAGAAGGAAAGAAAGCACAGAGCCCCACATTTTATGTTGCCCTGGAGAGCTTGCAGAGCACTGGGGAAAGGCAGGCAGAGAATTCCCTGCTAGCACCTTCTCTGTGCCTGGGAAGGAGAAGTGTTCACATTGCTTCGCAGAATCGCGTTTGTGCAGAAAACACTAACACTTGTTCAGAAGGAAAGAAAGCACAGAGCCCCAGATTTTCTGTTGCCCTGGAGAGCTTGCAGAGCACTGGGGAAAGGCAGGCAGAGAATTCCCTGCTAGCACCTTCTCTGTGCCTGGGAAGGAGAAGTGTTCACATTGCTTCGCAGAATCGCGTTTGTGCAGAAAACACTAACACTTGTTCAGAAGGAAAGAAAGCACAGAGCCCCACATTTTATGTTGCCCTGGAGAGCTTGCAGAGCACTGGGGAAAGGCAGGCAGAGAATTCCCTGCTAGCACCTTCTCTCTGCCTGGGAAGCAAAAGTGTTCACATTGCTTCGCAGAATCGCGTTTGTGCAGAAAACACTAACACTTGTTCAGAAGGAAAGAAAGCACAGAGCCCCAGATTTTCTGTTGCCCTGGAGAGCTTGCAGAGCACTGGGGAAAGGCAGGCAGAGAATTCCCTGCTAGCACCTTCTCTGTGCCTGGGAAGCACAAGTGTTCACATTGCTTCGCAGAATCGCGTTTGTGCAGAAAACACTAACACTTGTTCAGAAGGAAAGAAAGCACAGAGCCCCACATTTTATGTTGCCCTGGAGAGCTTGCAGAGCACTGGGGAAAGGCAGGCAGAGAATTCCCTGCTAGCACCTTCTCTGTGCCTGGGAAGCAAAAGTGTTCACATTGCTTCGCAGAATCGCGTTTGTGCAGAAAACACTAACACTTGTTCAGAAGGAAAGAAAGCACAGGGCCCCACATTTTATGTTGCCCTGGAGAGCTTGCAGAGCACTGGGGAAAGGCAGGCAGAGAATTCCCTGCTAGCACCTTCTCTGTGCCTGGGAAGCAAAAGTGTTCACATTGCTTCTCAGAATCGCGTTTGTGCAGAAAACACTAACACTTCTTCAGAAGGAAAGAAAGCACAGAGCCCCAGATTTTATGTTGCCCTGGAGAGCTTGCAGAGCACTGGGGAAAGGCAGGCAGAGAATTCCCTGCTAGCACCTTCTCTGTGCCTGGGAAGGAGAAGTGTTCACATTGCTTCGCAGAATCGCGTTTGTGCAGAAAACACTAACACTTGTTCAGAAGGAAAGAAAGCACAGAGCCCCACATTTTATGTTGCCCTGGAGAGCTTGCAGAGCACTGGGGAAAGGCAGGCAGAGAATTCCCTGCTAGCACCTTCTCTGTGCCTGGGAAGGAGAAGTGTTCACATTGCTTCGCAGAATCGCGTTTGTGCAGAAAACACTAACACTTGTTCAGAAGGAAAGAAAGCACAGAGCCCCAGATTTTATGTTGCCCTGGAGAGCTTGCAGAGCACTGGGGAAAGGCAGGCAGAGAATTCCCTGCTAGCACCTTCTCTGTGCCTGGGAAGCAAAAGTGTTCACATAGCTTCGCAGAATCGCGTTTGTGCAGAAAACACTAACACTTGTTCAGAAGGAAAGAAAGCACAGAGCCCCACATTTTATGTTGCCCTGGAGAGCTTGCAGAGCACTGGGGAAAGGCAGGCAGAGAATTCCCTGCTAGCACCTTCTCTGTGCCTGGGAAGCAAAAGTGTTCACATTGCTTCGCAGAATCGCGTTTGTGCAGAAAACACTAACACTTGTTCAGAAGGAAAGAAAGCACAGAGCCCCACATTTTATGTTGCCCTGGAGAGCTTGCAGAGCACTGGGGAAAGGCAGGCAGAGAATTCCCTGCTAGCACCTTCTCTGTGCCTGGGAAGCAAAAGTGTTCACATTGCTTCGCAGAATCGCGTTTGTGCAGAAAACACTAACACTTGTTCAGAAGGAAAGAAAGCACAGAGCCCCACATTTTCTGTTGCCCTGGAGAGCTTGCAGAGCACTGGGGAAAGGCAGGCAGAGAATTCCCTGCTAGCACCTTCTCTGTGCCTGGGAAGGAGAAGTGTTCACATTGCTTCGCAGAATCGCGTTTGTGCAGAAAACACTAACACTTGTTCAGAAGGAAAGAAAGCACAGAGCCCCACATTTTATGTTGCCCTGGAGAGCTTGCAGAGCACTGGGGAAAGGCAGGCAGAGAATTCCCTGCTAGCACCTTCTCTGTGCCTGGGAAGGAGAAGTGTTCACATTGCTTCGCAGAATCGCGTTTGTGCAGAAAACACTAACACTTGTTCAGAAGGAAAGAAAGCACAGAGCCCCAGATTTTCTGTTGCCCTGGAGAGCTTGCAGAGCACTGGGGAAAGGCAGGCAGAGAATTCCCTGCTAGCACCTTCTCTGTGCCTGGGAAGCACAAGTGTTCACATTGCTTCGCAGAATCGCGTTTGTGCAGAAAACACTAACACTTGTTCAGAAGGAAAGAAAGCACAGAGCCCCACATTTTATGTTGCCCTGGAGAGCTTGCAGAGCACTGGGGAAAGGCAGGCAGAGAATTCCCTGCTAGCACCTTCTCTGTGCCTGGGAAGGAGAAGTGTTCACATTGCTTCGCAGAATCGCGTTTGTGCAGAAAACACTAACACTTGTTCAGAAGGAAAGAAAGCACAGAGCCCCACATTTTATGTTGCCCTGGAGAGCTTGCAGAGCACTGGGGAAAGGCAGGCAGAGAATTCCCTGCTAGCACCTTCTCTGTGCCTGGGAAGGGGAAGTGTTCACATTGCTTCGCAGAATCGCGTTTGTGCAGAAAACACTAACACTTGTTCAGAAGGAAAGAAAGCACAGGGCCCCAGATTTTATGTTGCCCTGGAGAGCTTGCAGAGCACTGGGGAAAGGCAGGCAGAGAATTCCCTGCTAGCACCTTCTCTGTGCCTGGGAAGGAGAAGTGTTCACATTGCTTCGCAGAATCGCGTTTGTGCAGAAAACACTAACACTTGTTCAGAAGGAAAGAAAGCACAGAGCCCCACATTTTCTGTTGCCCTGGAGAGCTTGCAGAGCACTGGGGAAAGGCAGGCAGAGAATTCCCTGCTAGCACCTTCTCTGTGCCTGGGAAGCACAAGTGTTCACATTGCTTCGCAGAATCGCGTTTGTGCAGAAAACACTAACACTTGTTCAGAAGGAAAGAAAGCACAGAGCCCCACATTTTATGTTGCCCTGGAGAGCTTGCAGAGCACTGGGGAAAGGCAGGCAGAGAATTCCCTGCTAGCACCTTCTCTGTGCCTGGGAAGGAGAAGTGTTCACATTGCTTCGCAGAATCGCGTTTGTGCAGAAAACACTAACACTTGTTCAGAAGGAAAGAAAGCACAGAGCCCCACATTTTATGTTGCCCTGGAGAGCTTGCAGAGCACTGGGGAAAGGCAGGCAGAGAATTCCCTGCTAGCACCTTCTCTGTGCCTGGGAAGCAAAAGTGTTCACATTGCTTCTCAGAATCGCGTTTGTGCAGAAAACACTAACACTTGTTCAGAAGGAAAGAAAGCACAGAGCCCCAGATTTTATGTTGCCCTGGAGAGCTTGCAGAGCACTGGGGAAAGGCAGGCAGAGAATTCCCTGCTAGCACCTTCTCTGTGCCTGGGAAGCAAAAGTGTTCACATTGCTTCGCAGAATCGCGTTTGTGCAGAAAACACTAACACTTGTTCAGAAGGAAAGAAAACACAGAGCCCCAGATTTTATGTTGCCCTGGAGAGCTTGCAGAGCACTGGGGAAAGGCAGGCAGAGAATTCCCTGCTAGCACCTTCTCTGTGCCTGGGAAGCAAAAGTGTTCACATTGCTTCTCAGAATCGCGTTTGTGCAGAAAACACTAACACTTGTTCAGAAGGAAAGAAAGCACAGAGCCCCACATTTTATGTTGCCCTGGAGAGCTTGCAGAGCACTGGGGAAAGGCAGGCAGAGAATTCCCTGCTAGCACCTTCTCTGTGCCTGGGAAGCAAAAGTGTTCACATTGCTTCGCAGAATCGCGTTTGTGCAGAAAACACTAACACTTGTTCAGAAGGAAAGAAAGCACAGGGCCCCACATTTTATGTTGCCCTGGAGAGCTTGCAGAGCACTGGGGAAAGGCAGGCAGAGAATTCCCTGCTAGCACCTTCTCTGTGCCTGGGAAGCAAAAGTGTTCACATTGCTTCTCAGAATCGCGTTTGTGCAGAAAACACTAACACTTGTTCAGAAGGAAAGAAAGCACAGAGCCCCAGATTTTCTGTTGCCCTGGAGAGCTTGCAGAGCACTGGGGAAAGGCAGGCAGAGAATTCCCTGCTAGCACCTTCTCTGTGCCTGGGAAGCAAAAGTGTTCACATTGCTTCGCAGAATCGCGTTTGTGCAGAAAACACTAACACTTGTTCAGAAGGAAAGAAAGCACAGAGCCCCACATTTTCTGTTGCCCTGGAGAGCTTGCAGAGCACTGGGGAAAGGCAGGCAGAGAATTCCCTGCTAGCACCTTCTCTGTGCCTGGGAAGGAGAAGTGTTCACATTGCTTCGCAGAATCGCGTTTGTGCAGAAAACACTAACACTTGTTCAGAAGGAAAGAAAGCACAGAGCCCCAGATTTTCTGTTGCCCTGGAGAGCTTGCAGAGCACTGGGGAAAGGCAGGCAGAGAATTCCCTGCTAGCACCTTCTCTGTGCCTGGGAAGCAAAAGTGTTCACATAGCTTCGCAGAATCGCGTTTGTGCAGAAAACACTAACACTTGTTCAGAAGGAAAGAAAGCACAGAGCCCCACATTTTATGTTGCCCTGGAGAGCTTGCAGAGCACTGGGGAAAGGCAGGCAGAGAATTCCCTGCTAGCACCTTCTCTGTGCCTGGGAAGCAAAAGTGTTCACATTGCTTCGCAGAATCGCGTTTGTGCAGAAAACACTAACACTTGTTCAGAAGGAAAGAAAGCACAGAGCCCCACATTTTCTGTTGCCCTGGAGAGCTTGCAGAGCACTGGGGAAAGGCAGGCAGAGAATTCCCTGCTAGCACCTTCTCTGTGCCTGGGAAGCAAAAGTGTTCACATTGCTTCGCAGAATCGCGTTTGTGCAGAAAACACTAACACTTGTTCAGAAGGAAAGAAAGCACAGAGCCCCAGATTTTATGTTGCCCTGGAGAGCTTGCAGAGCACTGGGGAAAGGCAGGCAGAGAATTCCCTGCTAGCACCTTCTCTGTGCCTGGGAAGGAGAAGTGTTCACATTGCTTCGCAGAATCGCGTTTGTGCAGAAAACACTAACACTTGTTCAGAAGGAAAGAAAGCACAGAGCCCCACATTTTATGTTGCCCTGGAGAGCTTGCAGAGCACTGGGGAAAGGCAGGCAGAGAATTCCCTGCTAGCACCTTCTCTGTGCCTGGGAAGCAAAAGTGTTCACATTGCTTCGCAGAATCGCGTTTGTGCAGAAAACACTAACACTTGTTCAGAAGGAAAGAAAGCACAGAGCCCCACATTTTATGTTGCCCTGGAGAGCTTGCAGAGCACTGGGGAAAGGCAGGCAGAGAATTCCCTGCTAGCACCTTCTCTGTGCCTGGGAAGGAGAAGTGTTCACATAGCTTCGCAGAATCGCGTTTGTGCAGAAAACACTAACACTTGTTCAGAAGGAAAGAAAGCACAGAGCCCCACATTTTATGTTGCCCTGGAGAGCTTGCAGAGCACTGGGGAAAGGCAGGCAGAGAATTCCCTGCTAGCACCTTCTCTGTGCCTGGGAAGCAAAAGTGTTCACATTGCTTCGCAGAATCGCGTTTGTGCAGAAAACACTAACACTTGTTCAGAAGGAAAGAAAGCACAGAGCCCCACATTTTCTGTTGCCCTGGAGAGCTTGCAGAGCACTGGGGAAAGGCAGGCAGAGAATTCCCTGCTAGCACCTTCTCTGTGCCTGGGAAGCAAAAGTGTTCACATTGCTTCGCAGAATCGCGTTTGTGCAGAAAACACTAACACTTGTTCAGAAGGAAAGAAAGCACAGAGCCCCAGATTTTCTGTTGCCCTGGAGAGCTTGCAGAGCACTGGGGAAAGGCAGGCAGAGAATTCCCTGCTAGCACCTTCTCTGTGCCTGGGAAGCAAAAGTGTTCACATTGCTTCGCAGAATCGCGTTTGTGCAGAAAACACTAACACTTGTTCAGAAGGAAAGAAAGCACAATGCCCCACATTTTATGTTGCCCTGGAGAGCTTGCAGAGCACTGGGGAAAGGCAGGCAGAGAATTCCCTGCTAGCACCTTCTCTGTGCCTGGGAAGCAAAAGTGTTCACATTGCTTCGCAGAATCGCGTTTGTGCAGAAAACACTAACACTTGTTCAGAAGGAAAGAAAGCACAGAGCCCCACATTTTCTGTTGCCCTGGAGAGCTTGCAGAGCACTGGGGAAAGGCAGGCAGAGAATTCCCTGCTAGCACCTTCTCTGTGCCTGGGAAGGAGAAGTGTTCACATTGCTTCGCAGAATCGCGTTTGTGCAGAAAACACTAACACTTGTTCAGAAGGAAAGAAAGCACAGAGCCCCACATTTTATGTTGCCCTGGAGAGCTTGCAGAGCACTGGGGAAAGGCAGGCAGAGAATTCCCTCCTAGCACCTTCTCTGTGCCTGGGAAGCAAAAGTGTTCACATTGCTTCGCAGAATCGCGTTTGTGCAGAAAACACTAACACTTGTTCAGAAGGAAAGAAAGCACAGAGCCCCAGATTTTATGTTGCCCTGGAGAGCTTGCAGAGCACTGGGGAAAGGCAGGCAGAGAATTCCCTGCTAGCACCTTCTCTGTGCCTGGGAAGCACAAGTGTTCACATTGCTTCGCAGAATCGCGTTTGTGCAGAAAACACTAACACTTGTTCAGAAGGAAAGAAAGCACAGAGCCCCACATTTTATGTTGCCCTGGAGAGCTTGCAGAGCACTGGGGAAAGGCAGGCAGAGAATTCCCTGCTAGCACCTTCTCTGTGCCTGGGAAGCAAAAGTGTTCACATTGCTTCGCAGAATCGCGTTTGTGCAGAAAACACTAACACTTGTTCAGAAGGAAAGAAAGCACAGGGCCCCACATTTTATGTTGCCCTGGAGAGCTTGCAGAGCACTGGGGAAAGGCAGGCAGAGAATTCCCTGCTAGCACCTTCTCTGTGCCTGGGAAGCAAAAGTGTTCACATTGCTTCTCAGAATCGCGTTTGTGCAGAAAACACTAACACTTGTTCAGAAGGAAAGAAAGCACAGAGCCCCAGATTTTCTGTTGCCCTGGAGAGCTTGCAGAGCACTGGGGAAAGGCAGGCAGAGAATTCCCTGCTAGCACCTTCTCTGTGCCTGGGAAGCACAAGTGTTCACATTGCTTCGCAGAATCGCGTTTGTGCAGAAAACACTAACACTTGTTCAGAAGGAAAGAAAGCACAGAGCCCCACATTTTATGTTGCCCTGGAGAGCTTGCAGAGCACTGGGGAAAGGCAGGCAGAGAATTCCCTGCTAGCACCTTCTCTGTGCCTGGGAAGGAGAAGTGTTCACATTGCTTCGCAGAATCGCGTTTGTGCAGAAAACACTAACACTTGTTCAGAAGGAAAGAAAGCACAGAGCCCCACATTTTATGTTGCCCTGGAGAGCTTGCAGAGCACTGGGGAAAGGCAGGCAGAGAATTCCCTGCTAGCACCTTCTCTGTGCCTGGGAAGGAGAAGTGTTCACATTGCTTCGCAGAATCGCGTTTGTGCAGAAAACACTAACACTTGTTCAGAAGGAAAGAAAGCACAGAGCCCCAGATTTTCTGTTGCCCTGGAGAGCTTGCAGAGCACTGGGGAAAGGCAGGCAGAGAATTCCCTGCTAGCACCTTCTCTGTGCCTGGGAAGCAAAAGTGTTCACATTGCTTCGCAGAATCGCGTTTGTGCAGAAAACACTAACACTTGTTCAGAAGGAAAGAAAGCACAGAGCCCCACATTTTATGTTGCCCTGGAGAGCTTGCAGAGCACTGGGGAAAGGCAGGCAGAGAATTCCCTGCTAGCACCTTCTCTGTGCCTGGGAAGGAGAAGTGTTCACATTGCTTCGCAGAATCGCGTTTGTGCAGAAAACACTAACACTTGTTCAGAAGGAAAGAAAGCACAGAGCCCCACATTTTATGTTGCCCTGGAGAGCTTGCAGAGCACTGGGGAAAGGCAGGCAGAGAATTCCCTGCTAGCACCTTCTCTGTGCCTGGGAAGCAAAAGTGTTCACATTGCTTCGCAGAATCGCGTTTGTGCAGAAAACACTAACACTTGTTCAGAAGGAAAGAAAGCACAGAGCCCCACATTTTCTGTTGCCCTGGAGAGCTTGCAGAGCACTGGGGAAAGGCAGGCAGAGAATTCCCTGCTAGCACCTTCTCTGTGCCTGGGAAGGAGAAGTGTTCACATTGCTTCGCAGAATCGCGTTTGTGCAGAAAACACTAACACTTGTTCAGAAGGAAAGAAAGCACAGAGCCCCAGATTTTCTGTTGCCCTGGAGAGCTTGCAGAGCACTGGGGAAAGGCAGGCAGAGAATTCCCTGCTAGCACCTTCTCTGTGCCTGGGAAGGAGAAGTGTTCACATTGCTTCTCAGAATCGCGTTTGTGCAGAAAACACTAACACTTGTTCAGAAGGAAAGAAAGCACAGAGCCCCAGATTTTATGTTGCCCTGGAGAGCTTGCAGAGCACTGGGGAAAGGCAGGCAGAGAATTCCCTGCTAGCACCTTCTCTGTGCCTGGGAAGCAAAAGTGTTCACATTGCTTCGCAGAATCGCGTTTGTGCAGAAAACACTAACACTTGTTCAGAAGGAAAGAAAGCACAGAGCCCCAGATTTTATGTTGCCCTGGAGAGCTTGCAGAGCACTGGGGAAAGGCAGGCAGAGAATTCCCTGCTAGCACCTTCTCTGTGCCTGGGAAGCACAAGTGTTCACATTGCTTCGCAGAATCGCGTTTGTGCAGAAAACACTAACACTTGTTCAGAAGGAAAGAAAGCACAGAGCCCCACATTTTATGTTGCCCTGGAGAGCTTGCAGAGCACTGGGGAAAGGCAGGCAGAGAATTCCCTGCTAGCACCTTCTCTGTGCCTGGGAAGCAAAAGTGTTCACATTGCTTCGCAGAATCGCGTTTGTGCAGAAAACACTAACACTTGTTCAGAAGGAAAGAAAGCACAGAGCCCCACATTTTATGTTGCCCTGGAGAGCTTGCAGAGCACTGGGGAAAGGCAGGCAGAGAATTCCCTGCTAGCACCTTCTCTGTGCCTGGGAAGGAGAAGTGTTCACATTGCTTCGCAGAATCGCGTTTGTGCAGAAAACACTAACACTTGTTCAGAAGGAAAGAAAGCACAATGCCCCACATTTTATGTTGCCCTGGAGAGCTTGCAGAGCACTGGGGAAAGGCAGGCAGAGAATTCCCTGCTAGCACCTTCTCTGTGCCTGGGAAGCAAAAGTGTTCACATTGCTTCGCAGAATCGCGTTTGTGCAGAAAACACTAACACTTGTTCAGAAGGAAAGAAAGCACAGAGCCCCACATTTTCTGTTGCCCTGGAGAGCTTGCAGAGCACTGGGGAAAGGCAGGCAGAGAATTCCCTGCTAGCACCTTCTCTGTGCCTGGGAAGGAGAAGTGTTCACATTGCTTCTCAGAATCGCGTTTGTGCAGAAAACACTAACACTTGTTCAGAAGGAAAGAAAGCACAGAGCCCCAGATTTTCTGTTGCCCTGGAGAGCTTGCAGAGCACTGGGGAAAGGCAGGCAGAGAATTCCCTGCTAGCACCTTCTCTGTGCCTGGGAAGGAGAAGTGTTCACATTGCTTCGCAGAATCGCGTTTGTGCAGAAAACACTAACACTTGTTCAGAAGGAAAGAAAGCACAGAGCCCCAGATTTTATGTTGCCCTGGAGAGCTTGCAGAGCACTGGGGAAAGGCAGGCAGAGAATTCCCTGCTAGCACCTTCTCTGTGCCTGGGAAGCAAAAGTGTTCACATTGCTTCGCAGAATCGCGTTTGTGCAGAAAACACTAACACTTGTTCAGAAGGAAAGAAAGCACAGAGCCCCACATTTTCTGTTGCCCTGGAGAGCTTGCAGAGCACTGGGGAAAGGCAGGCAGAGAATTCCCTGCTAGCACCTTCTCTGTGCCTGGGAAGGAGAAGTGTTCACATTGCTTCGCAGAATCGCGTTTGTGCAGAAAACACTAACACTTGTTCAGAAGGAAAGAAAGCACAGAGCCCCAGATTTTCTGTTGCCCTGGAGAGCTTGCAGAGCACTGGGGAAAGGCAGGCAGAGAATTCCCTGCTAGCACCTTCTCTGTGCCTGGGAAGGAGAAGTGTTCACATTGCTTCTCAGAATCGCGTTTGTGCAGAAAACACTAACACTTGTTCAGAAGGAAAGAAAGCACAGAGCCCCAGATTTTATGTTGCCCTGGAGAGCTTGCAGAGCACTGGGGAAAGGCAGGCAGAGAATTCCCTGCTAGCACCTTCTCTGTGCCTGGGAAGGAGAAGTGTTCACATTGCTTCTCAGAATCGCGTTTGTGCAGAAAACACTAACACTTGTTCAGAAGGAAAGAAAGCACAGAGCCCCACATTTTATGTTGCCCTGGAGAGCTTGCAGAGCACTGGGGAAAGGCAGGCAGAGAATTCCCTGCTAGCACCTTCTCTGTGCCTGGGAAGGAGAAGTGTTCACATTGCTTCGCAGAATCGCGTTTGTGCAGAAAACACTAACACTTGTTCAGAAGGAAAGAAAGCACAGAGCCCCACATTTTATGTTGCCCTGGAGAGTTTGCAGAGCACTGGGGAAAGGCAGGCAGAGAATTCCCTGCTAGCACCTTCTCTGTGCCTGGGAAGCAAAAGTGTTCACATTGCTTCGCAGAATCGCGTTTGTGCAGAAAACACTAACACTTGTTCAGAAGGAAAGAAAGCACAGAGCCCCAGATTTTCTGTTGCCCTGGAGAGCTTGCAGAGCACTGGGGAAAGGCAGGCAGAGAATTCCCTGCTAGCACCTTCTCTGTGCCTGGGAAGGAGAAGTGTTCACATTGCTTCGCAGAATCGCGTTTGTGCAGAAAACACTAACACTTGTTCAGAAGGAAAGAAAGCACAATGCCCCACATTTTATGTTGCCCTGGAGAGCTTGCAGAGCACTGGGGAAAGGCAGGCAGAGAATTCCCTGCTAGCACCTTCTCTGTGCCTGGGAAGCAAAAGTGTTCACATTGCTTCGCAGAATCGCGTTTGTGCAGAAAACACTAACACTTGTTCAGAAGGAAAGAAAGCACAGAGCCCCACATTTTCTGTTGCCCTGGAGAGCTTGCAGAGCACTGGGGAAAGGCAGGCAGAGAATTCCCTGCTAGCACCTTCTCTGTGCCTGGGAAGGAGAAGTGTTCACATTGCTTCTCAGAATCGCGTTTGTGCAGAAAACACTAACACTTGTTCAGAAGGAAAGAAAGCACAGAGCCCCAGATTTTCTGTTGCCCTGGAGAGCTTGCAGAGCACTGGGGAAAGGCAGGCAGAGAATTCCCTGCTAGCACCTTCTCTGTGCCTGGGAAGCACAAGTGTTCACATTGCTTCGCAGAATCGCGTTTGTGCAGAAAACACTAACACTTGTTCAGAAGGAAAGAAAGCACAGAGCCCCACATTTTATGTTGCCCTGGAGAGCTTGCAGAGCACTGGGGAAAGGCAGGCAGAGAATTCCCTGCTAGCACCTTCTCTGTGCCTGGGAAGGAGAAGTGTTCACATTGCTTCGCAGAATCGCGTTTGTGCAGAAAACACTAACACTTGTTCAGAAGGAAAGAAAGCACAGAGCCCCACATTTTATGTTGCCCTGGAGAGCTTGCAGAGCACTGGGGAAAGGCAGGCAGAGAATTCCCTGCTAGCACCTTCTCTCTGCCTGGGAAGCAAAAGTGTTCACATTGCTTCGCAGAATCGCGTTTGTGCAGAAAACACTAACACTTGTTCAGAAGGAAAGAAAGCACAGAGCCCCACATTTTCTGTTGCCCTGGAGAGCTTGCAGAGCACTGGGGAAAGGCAGGCAGAGAATTCCCTGCTAGCACCTTCTCTGTGCCTGGGAAGCAAAAGTGTTCACATTGCTTCGCAGAATCGCGTTTGTGCAGAAAACACTAACACTTGTTCAGAAGGAAAGAAAGCACAGAGCCCCAGATTTTCTGTTGCCCTGGAGAGCTTGCAGAGCACTGGGGAAAGGCAGGCAGAGAATTCCCTGCTAGCACCTTCTCTGTGCCTGGGAAGGAGAAGTGTTCACATTGCTTCTCAGAATCGCGTTTGTGCAGAAAACACTAACACTTGTTCAGAAGGAAAGAAAGCACAGAGCCCCACATTTTATGTTGCCCTGGAGAGCTTGCAGAGCACTGGGGAAAGGCAGGCAGAGAATTCCCTGCTAGCACCTTCTCTGTGCCTGGGAAGCAAAAGTGTTCACATTGCTTCGCAGAATCGCGTTTGTGCAGAAAACACTAACACTTGTTCAGAAGGAAAGAAAGCACAGAGCCCCACATTTTCTGTTGCCCTGGAGAGCTTGCAGAGCACTGGGGAAAGGCAGGCAGAGAATTCCCTGCTAGCACCTTCTCTGTGCCTGGGAAGGAGAAGTGTTCACATTGCTTCGCAGAATCGCGTTTGTGCAGAAAACACTAACACTTGTTCAGAAGGAAAGAAAGCACAGAGCCCCAGATTTTATGTTGCCCTGGAGAGCTTGCAGAGCACTGGGGAAAGGCAGGCAGAGAATTCCCTGCTAGCACCTTCTCTGTGCCTGGGAAGGAGAAGTGTTCACATTGCTTCGCAGAATCGCGTTTGTGCAGAAAACACTAACACTTGTTCAGAAGGAAAGAAAGCACAGAGCCCCAGATTTTCTGTTGCCCTGGAGAGCTTGCAGAGCACTGGGGAAAGGCAGGCAGAGAATTCCCTGCTAGCACCTTCTCTGTGCCTGGGAAGGAGAAGTGTTCACATTGCTTCTCAGAATCGCGTTTGTGCAGAAAACACTAACACTTGTTCAGAAGGAAAGAAAGCACAGAGCCCCAGATTTTATGTTGCCCTGGAGAGCTTGCAGAGCACTGGGGAAAGGCAGGCAGAGAATTCCCTGCTAGCACCTTCTCTGTGCCTGGGAAGCACAAGTGTTCACATTGCTTCGCAGAATCGCGTTTGTGCAGAAAACACTAACACTTGTTCAGAAGGAAAGAAAGCACAGAGCCCCACATTTTATGTTGCCCTGGAGAGCTTGCAGAGCACTGGGGAAAGGCAGGCAGAGAATTCCCTGCTAGCACCTTCTCTGTGCCTGGGAAGCAAAAGTGTTCACATTGCTTCGCAGAATCGCGTTTGTGCAGAAAACACTAACACTTGTTCAGAAGGAAAGAAAGCACAGGGCCCCACATTTTATGTTGCCCTGGAGAGCTTGCAGAGCACTGGGGAAAGGCAGGCAGAGAATTCCCTGCTAGCACCTTCTCTGTGCCTGGGAAGCAAAAGTGTTCACATTGCTTCTCAGAATCGCGTTTGTGCAGAAAACACTAACACTTGTTCAGAAGGAAAGAAAGCACAGAGCCCCAGATTTTATGTTGCCCTGGAGAGCTTGCAGAGCACTGGGGAAAGGCAGGCAGAGAATTCCCTGCTAGCACCTTCTCTGTGCCTGGGAAGGAGAAGTGTTCACATTGCTTCTCAGAATCGCGTTTGTGCAGAAAACACTAACACTTGTTCAGAAGGAAAGAAAGCACAGAGCCCCACATTTTATGTTGCCCTGGAGAGCTTGCAGAGCACTGGGGAAAGGCAGGCAGAGAATTCCCTGCTAGCACCTTCTCTGTGCCTGGGAAGGAGAAGTGTTCACATTGCTTCGCAGAATCGCGTTTGTGCAGAAAACACTAACACTTGTTCAGAAGGAAAGAAAGCACAGAGCCCCAGATTTTATGTTGCCCTGGAGAGCTTGCAGAGCACTGGGGAAAGGCAGGCAGAGAATTCCCTGCTAGCACCTTCTCTGTGCCTGGGAAGCAAAAGTGTTCACATAGCTTCGCAGAATCGCGTTTGTGCAGAAAACACTAACACTTGTTCAGAAGGAAAGAAAGCACAGAGCCCCAGATTTTATGTTGCCCTGGAGAGCTTGCAGAGCACTGGGGAAAGGCAGGCAGAGAATTCCCTGCTAGCACCTTCTCTGTGCCTGGGAAGCAAAAGTGTTCACATTGCTTCGCAGAATCGCGTTTGTGCAGAAAACACTAACACTTGTTCAGAAGGAAAGAAAGCACAGAGCCCCAGATTTTCTGTTGCCCTGGAGAGCTTGCAGAGCACTGGGGAAAGGCAGGCAGAGAATTCCCTGCTAGCACCTTCTCTGTGCCTGGGAAGGAGAAGTGTTCACATTGCTTCGCAGAATCGCGTTTGTGCAGAAAACACTAACACTTGTTCAGAAGGAAAGAAAGCACAGAGCCCCACATTTTCTGTTGCCCTGGAGAGCTTGCAGAGCACTGGGGAAAGGCAGGCAGAGAATTCCCTGCTAGCACCTTCTCTGTGCCTGGGAAGGAGAAGTGTTCACATTGCTTCGCAGAATCGCGTTTGTGCAGAAAACACTAACACTTGTTCAGAAGGAAAGAAAGCACAGAGCCCCAGATTTTCTGTTGCCCTGGAGAGCTTGCAGAGCACTGGGGAAAGGCAGGCAGAGAATTCCCTGCTAGCACCTTCTCTGTGCCTGGGAAGGAGAAGTGTTCACATTGCTTCTCAGAATCGCGTTTGTGCAGAAAATACTAACACTTGTTCAGAAGGAAAGAAAGCACAGAGCCCCAGATTTTATGTTGCCCTGGAGAGCTTGCAGAGCACTGGGGAAAGGCAGGCAGAGAATTCCCTGCTAGCACCTTCTCTGTGCCTGGGAAGCACAAGTGTTCACATTGCTTCGCAGAATCGCGTTTGTGCAGAAAACACTAACACTTGTTCAGAAGGAAAGAAAGCACAGAGCCCCACATTTTATGTTGCCCTGGAGAGCTTGCAGAGCACTGGGGAAAGGCAGGCAGAGAATTCCCTGCTAGCACCTTCTCTGTGCCTGGGAAGGAGAAGTGTTCACATTGCTTCGCAGAATCGCGTTTGTGCAGAAAACACTAACACTTGTTCAGAAGGAAAGAAAGCACAGAGCCCCACATTTTATGTTGCCCTGGAGAGCTTGCAGAGCACTGGGGAAAGGCAGGCAGAGAATTCCCTGCTAGCACCTTCTCTGTGCCTGGGAAGCAAAAGTGTTCACATTGCTTCGCAGAATCGCGTTTGTGCAGAAAACACTAACACTTGTTCAGAAGGAAAGAAAGCACAGAGCCCCAGATTTTCTGTTGCCCTGGAGAGCTTGCAGAGCACTGGGGAAAGGCAGGCAGAGAATTCCCTGCTAGCACCTTCTCTGTGCCTGGGAAGGAGAAGTGTTCACATTGCTTCGCAGAATCGCGTTTGTGCAGAAAACACTAACACTTGTTCAGAAGGAAAGAAAGCACAATGCCCCACATTTTATGTTGCCCTGGAGAGCTTGCAGAGCACTGGGGAAAGGCAGGCAGAGAATTCCCTGCTAGCACCTTCTCTGTGCCTGGGAAGCAAAAGTGTTCACATTGCTTCGCAGAATCGCGTTTGTGCAGAAAACACTAACACTTGTTCAGAAGGAAAGAAAGCACAGAGCCCCACATTTTCTGTTGCCCTGGAGAGCTTGCAGAGCACTGGGGAAAGGCAGGCAGAGAATTCCCTGCTAGCACCTTCTCTGTGCCTGGGAAGGAGAAGTGTTCACATTGCTTCTCAGAATCGCGTTTGTGCAGAAAACACTAACACTTGTTCAGAAGGAAAGAAAGCACAGAGCCCCACATTTTCTGTTGCCCTGGAGAGCTTGCAGAGCACTGGGGAAAGGCAGGCAGAGAATTCCCTGCTAGCACCTTCTCTGTGCCTGGGAAGGAGAAGTGTTCACATTGCTTCGCAGAATCGCGTTTGTGCAGAAAACACTAACACTTGTTCAGAAGGAAAGAAAGCACAGAGCCCCACATTTTATGTTGCCCTGGAGAGCTTGCAGAGCACTGGGGAAAGGCAGGCAGAGAATTCCCTGCTAGCACCTTCTCTGTGCCTGGGAAGGAGAAGTGTTCACATTGCTTCGCAGAATCGCGTTTGTGCAGAAAACACTAACACTTGTTCAGAAGGAAAGAAAGCACAGAGCCCCACATTTTATGTTGCCCTGGAGAGCTTGCAGAGCACTGGGGAAAGGCAGGCAGAGAATTCCCTGCTAGCACCTTCTCTGTGCCTGGGAAGGAGAAGTGTTCACATTGCTTCGCAGAATCGCGTTTGTGCAGAAAACACTAACACTTGTTCAGAAGGAAAGAAAGCACAGAGCCCCACATTTTCTGTTGCCCTGGAGAGCTTGCAGAGCACTGGGGAAAGGCAGGCAGAGAATTCCCTGCTAGCACCTTCTCTGTGCCTGGGAAGGAGAAGTGTTCACATTGCTTCGCAGAATCGCGTTTGTGCAGAAAACACTAACACTTGTTCAGAAGGAAAGAAAGCACAGAGCCCCAGATTTTCTGTTGCCCTGGAGAGCTTGCAGAGCACTGGGGAAAGGCAGGCAGAGAATTCCCTGCTAGCACCTTCTCTGTGCCTGGGAAGGAGAAGTGTTCACATTGCTTCTCAGAATCGCGTTTGTGCAGAAAACACTAACACTTGTTCAGAAGGAAAGAAAGCACAGAGCCCCAGATTTTATGTTGCCCTGGAGAGCTTGCAGAGCACTGGGGAAAGGCAGGCAGAGAATTCCCTGCTAGCACCTTCTCTGTGCCTGGGAAGCAAAAGTGTTCACATTGCTTCGCAGAATCGCGTTTGTGCAGAAAACACTAACACTTGTTCAGAAGGAAAGAAAGCACAGAGCCCCACATTTTCTGTTGCCCTGGAGAGCTTGCAGAGCACTGGGGAAAGGCAGGCAGAGAATTCCCTGCTAGCACCTTCTCTGTGCCTGGGAAGGAGAAGTGTTCACATTGCTTCGCAGAATCGCGTTTGTGCAGAAAACACTAACACTTGTTCAGAAGGAAAGAAAGCACAGAGCCCCAGATTTTATGTTGCCCTGGAGAGCTTGCAGAGCACTGGGGAAAGGCAGGCAGAGAATTCCCTGCTAGCACCTTCTCTGTGCCTGGGAAGGAGAAGTGTTCACATTGCTTCGCAGAATCGCGTTTGTGCAGAAAACACTAACACTTGTTCAGAAGGAAAGAAAGCACAGAGCCCCAGATTTTCTGTTGCCCTGGAGAGCTTGCAGAGCACTGGGGAAAGGCAGGCAGAGAATTCCCTGCTAGCACCTTCTCTGTGCCTGGGAAGGAGAAGTGTTCACATTGCTTCTCAGAATCGCGTTTGTGCAGAAAACACTAACACTTGTTCAGAAGGAAAGAAAGCACAGAGCCCCAGATTTTATGTTGCCCTGGAGAGCTTGCAGAGCACTGGGGAAAGGCAGGCAGAGAATTCCCTGCTAGCACCTTCTCTGTGCCTGGGAAGCAAAAGTGTTCACATTGCTTCGCAGAATCGCGTTTGTGCAGAAAACACTAACACTTGTTCAGAAGGAAAGAAAGCACAGAGCCCCACATTTTATGTTGCCCTGGAGAGCTTGCAGAGCACTGGGGAAAGGCAGGCAGAGAATTCCCTGCTAGCACCTTCTCTGTGCCTGGGAAGCAAAAGTGTTCACATTGCTTCGCAGAATCGCGTTTGTGCAGAAAACACTAACACTTGTTCAGAAGGAAAGAAAGCACAGGGCCCCACATTTTATGTTGCCCTGGAGAGCTTGCAGAGCACTGGGGAAAGGCAGGCAGAGAATTCCCTGCTAGCACCTTCTCTGTGCCTGGGAAGCAAAAGTGTTCACATTGCTTCTCAGAATCGCGTTTGTGCAGAAAACACTAACACTTGTTCAGAAGGAAAGAAAGCACAGAGCCCCAGATTTTATGTTGCCCTGGAGAGCTTGCAGAGCACTGGGGAAAGGCAGGCAGAGAATTCCCTGCTAGCACCTTCTCTGTGCCTGGGAAGCACAAGTGTTCACATTGCTTCTCAGAATCGCGTTTGTGCAGAAAACACTAACACTTGTTCAGAAGGAAAGAAAGCACAGAGCCCCAGATTTTATGTTGCCCTGGAGAGCTTGCAGAGCACTGGGGAAAGGCAGGCAGAGAATTCCCTGCTAGCACCTTCTCTGTGCCTGGGAAGCACAAGTGTTCACATTGCTTCGCAGAATCGCGTTTGTGCAGAAAACACTAACACTTGTTCAGAAGGAAAGAAAGCACAGAGCCCCAGATTTTATGTTGCCCTGGAGAGCTTGCAGAGCACTGGGGAAAGGCAGGCAGAGAATTCCCTGCTAGCACCTTCTCTGTGCCTGGGAAGCAAAAGTGTTCACATAGCTTCGCAGAATCGCGTTTGTGCAGAAAACACTAACACTTGTTCAGAAGGAAAGAAAGCACAGAGCCCCACATTTTCTGTTGCCCTGGAGAGCTTGCAGAGCACTGGGGAAAGGCAGGCAGAGAATTCCCTGCTAGCACCTTCTCTGTGCCTGGGAAGCAAAAGTGTTCACATTGCTTCGCAGAATCGCGTTTGTGCAGAAAACACTAACACTTGTTCAGAAGGAAAGAAAGCACAGAGCCCCACATTTTCTGTTGCCCTGGAGAGCTTGCAGAGCACTGGGGAAAGGCAGGCAGAGAATTCCCTGCTAGCACCTTCTCTGTGCCTGGGAAGGAGAAGTGTTCACATTGCTTCGCAGAATCGCGTTTGTGCAGAAAACACTAACACTTGTTCAGAAGGAAAGAAAGCACAGAGCCCCACATTTTCTGTTGCCCTGGAGAGCTTGCAGAGCACTGGGGAAAGGCAGGCAGAGAATTCCCTGCTAGCACCTTCTCTGTGCCTGGGAAGCAAAAGTGTTCACATTGCTTCGCAGAATCGCGTTTGTGCAGAAAACACTAACACTTGTTCAGAAGGAAAGAAAGCCCAGAGCCCCAGATTTTATGTTGCCCTGGAGAGCTTGCAGAGCACTGGGGAAAGGCAGGCAGAGAATTCCCTGCTAGCACCTTCTCTGTGCCTGGGAAGGAGAAGTGTTCACATTGCTTCGCAGAATCGCGTTTGTGCAGAAAACACTAACACTTGTTCAGAAGGAAAGAAAGCACAGAGCCCCACATTTTATGTTGCCCTGGAGAGCTTGCAGAGCACTGGGGAAAGGCAGGCAGAGAATTCCCTGCTAGCACCTTCTCTGTGCCTGGGAAGCAAAAGTGTTCACATTGCTTCGCAGAATCGCGTTTGTGCAGAAAACACTAACACTTGTTCAGAAGGAAAGAAAGCACAGAGCCCCACATTTTATGTTGCCCTGGAGAGCTTGCAGAGCACTGGGGAAAGGCAGGCAGAGAATTCCCTGCTAGCACCTTCTCTGTGCCTGGGAAGGAGAAGTGTTCACATTGCTTCGCAGAATCGCGTTTGTGCAGAAAACACTAACACTTGTTCAGAAGGAAAGAAAGCACAGAGCCCCACATTTTATGTTGCCCTGGAGAGCTTGCAGAGCACTGGGGAAAGGCAGGCAGAGAATTCCCTGCTAGCACCTTCTCTGTGCCTGGGAAGCAAAAGTGTTCACATTGCTTCGCAGAATCGCGTTTGTGCAGAAAACACTAACACTTGTTCAGAAGGAAAGAAAGCACAGAGCCCCACATTTTATGTTGCCCTGGAGAGCTTGCAGAGCACTGGGGAAAGGCAGGCAGAGAATTCCCTGCTAGCACCTTCTCTGTGCCTGGGAAGGAGAAGTGTTCACATTGCTTCGCAGAATCGCGTTTGTGCAGAAAACACTAACACTTGTTCAGAAGGAAAGAAAGCACAGAGCCCCACATTTTATGTTGCCCTGGAGAGCTTGCAGAGCACTGGGGAAAGGCAGGCAGAGAATTCCCTGCTAGCACCTTCTCTGTGCCTGGGAAGGAGAAGTGTTCACATTGCTTCGCAGAATCGCGTTTGTGCAGAAAACACTAACACTTGTTCAGAAGGAAAGAAAGCACAGAGCCCCACATTTTATGTTGCCCTGGAGAGCTTGCAGAGCACTGGGGAAAGGCAGGCAGAGAATTCCCTGCTAGCACCTTCTCTGTGCCTGGGAAGGAGAAGTGTTCACATTGCTTCGCAGAATCGCGTTTGTGCAGAAAACACTAACACTTGTTCAGAAGGAAAGAAAGCACAGAGCCCCAGATTTTATGTTGCCCTGGAGAGCTTGCAGAGCACTGGGGAAAGGCAGGCAGAGAATTCCCTGCTAGCACCTTCTCTGTGCCTGGGAAGGAGAAGTGTTCACATTGCTTCGCAGAATCGCGTTTGTGCAGAAAACACTAACACTTGTTCAGAAGGAAAGAAAGCACAGAGCCCCAGATTTTCTGTTGCCCTGGAGAGCTTGCAGAGCACTGGGGAAAGGCAGGCAGAGAATTCCCTGCTAGCACCTTCTCTCTGCCTGGGAAGCAAAAGTGTTCACATTGCTTCGCAGAATCGCGTTTGTGCAGAAAACACTAACACTTGTTCAGAAGGAAAGAAAGCACAGAGCCCCAGATTTTATGTTGCCCTGGAGAGCTTGCAGAGCACTGGGGAAAGGCAGGCAGAGAATTCCCTGCTAGCACCTTCTCTGTGCCTGGGAAGGAGAAGTGTTCACATTGCTTCGCAGAATCGCGTTTGTGCAGAAAACACTAACACTTGTTCAGAAGGAAAGAAAGCACAGAGCCCCACATTTTATGTTGCCCTGGAGAGCTTGCAGAGCACTGGGGAAAGGCAGGCAGAGAATTCCCTGCTAGCACCTTCTCTGTGCCTGGGAAGCAAAAGTGTTCACATTGCTTCTCAGAATCGCGTTTGTGCAGAAAACACTAACACTTGTTCAGAAGGAAAGAAAGCACAGGGCCCCACATTTTATGTTGCCCTGGAGAGCTTGCAGAGCACTGGGGAAAGGCAGGCAGAGAATTCCCTGCTAGCACCTTCTCTGTGCCTGGGAAGCAAAAGTGTTCACATTGCTTCTCAGAATCGCGTTTGTGCAGAAAACACTAACACTTGTTCAGAAGGAAAGAAAGCACAGAGCCCCAGATTTTATGTTGCCCTGGAGAGCTTGCAGAGCACTGGGGAAAGGCAGGCAGAGAATTCCCTGCTAGCACCTTCTCTGTGCCTGGGAAGCAAAAGTGTTCACATTGCTTCGCAGAATCGCGTTTGTGCAGAAAACACTAACACTTGTTCAGAAGGAAAGAAAGCACAGAGCCCCAGATTTTATGTTGCCCTGGAGAGCTTGCAGAGCACTGGGGAAAGGCAGGCAGAGAATTCCCTGCTAGCACCTTCTCTGTGCCTGGGAAGGAGAAGTGTTCACATTGCTTCGCAGAATCGCGTTTGTGCAGAAAACACTAACACTTGTTCAGAAGGAAAGAAAGCACAGAGCCCCAGATTTTATGTTGCCCTGGAGAGCTTGCAGAGCACTGGGGAAAGGCAGGCAGAGAATTCCCTGCTAGCACCTTCTCTGTGCCTGGGAAGCAAAAGTGTTCACATAGCTTCGCAGAATCGCGTTTGTGCAGAAAACACTAACACTTGTTCAGAAGGAAAGAAAGCACAGAGCCCCACATTTTATGTTGCCCTGGAGAGCTTGCAGAGCACTGGGGAAAGGCAGGCAGAGAATTCCCTGCTAGCACCTTCTCTGTGCCTGGGAAGCAAAAGTGTTCACATTGCTTCTCAGAATCGCGTTTGTGCAGAAAACACTAACACTTGTTCAGAAGGAAAGAAAGCACAGAGCCCCAGATTTTATGTTGCCCTGGAGAGCTTGCAGAGCACTGGGGAAAGGCAGGCAGAGAATTCCCTGCTAGCACCTTCTCTGTGCCTGGGAAGCAAAAGTGTTCACATTGCTTCGCAGAATCGCGTTTGTGCAGAAAACACTAACACTTGTTCAGAAGGAAAGAAAGCACAGAGCCCCAGATTTTATGTTGCCCTGGAGAGCTTGCAGAGCACTGGGGAAAGGCAGGCAGAGAATTCCCTGCTAGCACCTTCTCTGTGCCTGGGAAGGAGAAGTGTTCACATTGCTTCGCAGAATCGCGTTTGTGCAGAAAACACTAACACTTGTTCAGAAGGAAAGAAAGCACAGAGCCCCACATTTTATGTTGCCCTGGAGAGCTTGCAGAGCACTGGGGAAAGGCAGGCAGAGAATTCCCTGCTAGCACCTTCTCTGTGCCTGGGAAGCAAAAGTGTTCACATTGCTTCGCAGAATCGCGTTTGTGCAGAAAACACTAACACTTGTTCAGAAGGAAAGAAAGCACAGAGCCCCACATTTTATGTTGCCCTGGAGAGCTTGCAGAGCACTGGGGAAAGGCAGGCAGAGAATTCCCTGCTAGCACCTTCTCTGTGCCTGGGAAGGAGAAGTGTTCACATTGCTTCGCAGAATCGCGTTTGTGCAGAAAACACTAACACTTGTTCAGAAGGAAAGAAAGCACAGAGCCCCACATTTTATGTTGCCCTGGAGAGCTTGCAGAGCACTGGGGAAAGGCAGGCAGAGAATTCCCTGCTAGCACCTTCTCTGTGCCTGGGAAGCAAAAGTGTTCACATTGCTTCGCAGAATCGCGTTTGTGCAGAAAACACTAACACTTGTTCAGAAGGAAAGAAAGCACAGAGCCCCAGATTTTCTGTTGCCCTGGAGAGCTTGCAGAGCACTGGGGAAAGGCAGGCAGAGAATTCCCTGCTAGCACCTTCTCTGTGCCTGGGAAGGAGAAGTGTTCACATTGCTTCGCAGAATCGCGTTTGTGCAGAAAACACTAACACTTGTTCAGAAGGAAAGAAAGCACAATGCCCCACATTTTATGTTGCCCTGGAGAGCTTGCAGAGCACTGGGGAAAGGCAGGCAGAGAATTCCCTGCTAGCACCTTCTCTGTGCCTGGGAAGCAAAAGTGTTCACATTGCTTCGCAGAATCGCGTTTGTGCAGAAAACACTAACACTTGTTCAGAAGGAAAGAAAGCACAGAGCCCCACATTTTCTGTTGCCCTGGAGAGCTTGCAGAGCACTGGGGAAAGGCAGGCAGAGAATTCCCTGCTAGCACCTTCTCTGTGCCTGGGAAGGAGAAGTGTTCACATTGCTTCTCAGAATCGCGTTTGTGCAGAAAACACTAACACTTGTTCAGAAGGAAAGAAAGCACAGAGCCCCACATTTTATGTTGCCCTGGAGAGCTTGCAGAGCACTGGGGAAAGGCAGGCAGAGAATTCCCTGCTAGCACCTTCTCTGTGCCTGGGAAGGAGAAGTGTTCACATTGCTTCGCAGAATCGCGTTTGTGCAGAAAACACTAACACTTGTTCAGAAGGAAAGAAAGCACAGAGCCCCACATTTTATGTTGCCCTGGAGAGCTTGCAGAGCACTGGGGAAAGGCAGGCAGAGAATTCCCTGCTAGCACCTTCTCTGTGCCTGGGAAGCAAAAGTGTTCACATTGCTTCGCAGAATCGCGTTTGTGCAGAAAACACTAACACTTGTTCAGAAGGAAAGAAAGCACAGAGCCCCACATTTTATGTTGCCCTGGAGAGCTTGCAGAGCACTGGGGAAAGGCAGGCAGAGAATTCCCTGCTAGCACCTTCTCTGTGCCTGGGAAGGAGAAGTGTTCACATTGCTTCGCAGAATCGCGTTTGTGCAGAAAACACTAACACTTGTTCAGAAGGAAAGAAAGCACAGAGCCCCACATTTTCTGTTGCCCTGGAGAGCTTGCAGAGCACTGGGGAAAGGCAGGCAGAGAATTCCCTGCTAGCACCTTCTCTGTGCCTGGGAAGGAGAAGTGTTCACATTGCTTCGCAGAATCGCGTTTGTGCAGAAAACACTAACACTTGTTCAGAAGGAAAGAAAGCCCAGAGCCCCAGATTTTATGTTGCCCTGGAGAGCTTGCAGAGCACTGGGGAAAGGCAGGCAGAGAATTCCCTGCTAGCACCTTCTCTGTGCCTGGGAAGGAGAAGTGTTCACATTGCTTCGCAGAATCGCGTTTGTGCAGAAAACACTAACACTTGTTCAGAAGGAAAGAAAGCACAGAGCCCCAGATTTTATGTTGCCCTGGAGAGCTTGCAGAGCACTGGGGAAAGGCAGGCAGAGAATTCCCTGCTAGCACCTTCTCTGTGCCTGGGAAGCACAAGTGTTCACATTGCTTCGCAGAATCGCGTTTGTGCAGAAAACACTAACACTTGTTCAGAAGGAAAGAAAGCACAGAGCCCCAGATTTTATGTTGCCCTGGAGAGCTTGCAGAGCACTGGGGAAAGGCAGGCAGAGAATTCCCTGCTAGCACCTTCTCTGTGCCTGGGAAGCAAAAGTGTTCACATTGCTTCGCAGAATCGCGTTTGTGCAGAAAACACTAACACTTGTTCAGAAGGAAAGAAAGCACAGAGCCCCACATTTTATGTTGCCCTGGAGAGCTTGCAGAGCACTGGGGAAAGGCAGGCAGAGAATTCCCTGCTAGCACCTTCTCTGTGCCTGGGAAGCAAAAGTGTTCACATTGCTTCGCAGAATCGCGTTTGTGCAGAAAACACTAACACTTGTTCAGAAGGAAAGAAAGCACAGAGCCCCACATTTTATGTTGCCCTGGAGAGCTTGCAGAGCACTGGGGAAAGGCAGGCAGAGAATTCCCTGCTAGCACCTTCTCTGTGCCTGGGAAGCACAAGTGTTCACATTGCTTCGCAGAATCGCGTTTGTGCAGAAAACACTAACACTTGTTCAGAAGGAAAGAAAGCACAGAGCCCCACATTTTATGTTGCCCTGGAGAGCTTGCAGAGCACTGGGGAAAGGCAGGCAGAGAATTCCCTCTAGCACCTTCTCTGTGCCTGGGAAGCAAAAGTGTTCACATTGCTTCGCAGAATCGCGTTTGTGCAGAAAACACTAACACTTGTTCAGAAGGAAAGAAAGCACAGAGCCCCAGATTTTCTGTTGCCCTGGAGAGCTTGCAGAGCACTGGGGAAAGGCAGGCAGAGAATTCCCTGCTAGCACCTTCTCTGTGCCTGGGAAGGAGAAGTGTTCACATTGCTTCTCAGAATCGCGTTTGTGCAGAAAACACTAACACTTGTTCAGAAGGAAAGAAAGCACAGAGCCCCAGATTTTATGTTGCCCTGGAGAGCTTGCAGAGCACTGGGGAAAGGCAGGCAGAGAATTCCCTGCTAGCACCTTCTCTCTGCCTGGGAAGCAAAAGTGTTCACATTGCTTCGCAGAATCGCGTTTGTGCAGAAAACACTAACACTTGTTCAGAAGGAAAGAAAGCACAGAGCCCCAGATTTTATGTTGCCCTGGAGAGCTTGCAGAGCACTGGGGAAAGGCAGGCAGAGAATTCCCTGCTAGCACCTTCTCTGTGCCTGGGAAGCACAAGTGTTCACATTGCTTCGCAGAATCGCGTTTGTGCAGAAAACACTAACACTTGTTCAGAAGGAAAGAAAGCACAGAGCCCCACATTTTATGTTGCCCTGGAGAGCTTGCAGAGCACTGGGGAAAGGCAGGCAGAGAATTCCCTGCTAGCACCTTCTCTGTGCCTGGGAAGCAAAAGTGTTCACATTGCTTCTCAGAATCGCGTTTGTGCAGAAAACACTAACACTTGTTCAGAAGGAAAGAAAGCACAGGGCCCCACATTTTATGTTGCCCTGGAGAGCTTGCAGAGCACTGGGGAAAGGCAGGCAGAGAATTCCCTGCTAGCACCTTCTCTGTGCCTGGGAAGCAAAAGTGTTCACATTGCCTGTCAGAATCGCGTTTGTGCAGAAAACACTAACACTTGTTCAGAAGGAAAGAAAGCACAGAGCCCCAGATTTTATGTTGCCCTGGAGAGCTTGCAGAGCACTGGGGAAAGGCAGGCAGAGAATTCCCTGCTAGCACCTTCTCTCTGCCTGGGAAGCAAAAGTGTTCACATTGCTTCGCAGAATCGCGTTTGTGCAGAAAACACTAACACTTGTTCAGAAGGAAAGAAAGCACAGAGCCCCACATTTTATGTTGCCCTGGAGAGCTTGCAGAGCACTGGGGAAAGGCAGGCAGAGAATTCCCTGCTAGCACCTTCTCTGTGCCTGGGAAGGAGAAGTGTTCACATTGCTTCGCAGAATCGCGTTTGTGCAGAAAACACTAACACTTGTTCAGAAGGAAAGAAAGCACAGAGCCCCAGATTTTATGTTGCCCTGGAGAGCTTGCAGAGCACTGGGGAAAGGCAGGCAGAGAATTCCCTGCTAGCACCTTCTCTGTGCCTGGGAAGCAAAAGTGTTCACATTGCTTCGCAGAATCGCGTTTGTGCAGAAAACACTAACACTTGTTCAGAAGGAAAGAAAGCACAGAGCCCCACATTTTATGTTGCCCTGGAGAGCTTGCAGAGCACTGGGGAAAGGCAGGCAGAGAATTCCCTGCTAGCACCTTCTCTGTGCCTGGGAAGCAAAAGTGTTCACATTGCTTCGCAGAATCGCGTTTGTGCAGAAAACACTAACACTTGTTCAGAAGGAAAGAAAGCACAGAGCCCCACATTTTATGTTGCCCTGGAGAGCTTGCAGAGCACTGGGGAAAGGCAGGCAGAGAATTCCCTGCTAGCACCTTCTCTGTGCCTGGGAAGCAAAAGTGTTCACATTGCTTCGCAGAATCGCGTTTGTGCAGAAAACACTAACACTTGTTCAGAAGGAAAGAAAGCACAGAGCCCCACATTTTATGTTGCCCTGGAGAGCTTGCAGAGCACTGGGGAAAGGCAGGCAGAGAATTCCCTGCTAGCACCTTCTCTGTGCCTGGGAAGCAAAAGTGTTCACATTGCTTCGCAGAATCGCGTTTGTGCAGAAAACACTAACACTTGTTCAGAAGGAAAGAAAGCACAGAGCCCCACATTTTATGTTGCCCTGGAGAGCTTGCAGAGCACTGGGGAAAGGCAGGCAGAGAATTCCCTGCTAGCACCTTCTCTGTGCCTGGGAAGGAGAAGTGTTCACATTGCTTCGCAGAATCGCGTTTGTGCAGAAAACACTAACACTTGTTCAGAAGGAAAGAAAGCACAGAGCCCCAGATTTTATGTTGCCCTGGAGAGCTTGCAGAGCACTGGGGAAAGGCAGGCAGAGAATTCCCTGCTAGCACCTTCTCTGTGCCTGGGAAGGAGAAGTGTTCACATTGCTTCGCAGAATCGCGTTTGTGCAGAAAACACTAACACTTGTTCAGAAGGAAAGAAAGCACAGAGCCCCACATTTTATGTTGCCCTGGAGAGCTTGCAGAGCACTGGGGAAAGGCAGGCAGAGAATTCCCTGCTAGCACCTTCTCTGTGCCTGGGAAGGAGAAGTGTTCACATTGCTTCGCAGAATCGCGTTTGTGCAGAAAACACTAACACTTGTTCAGAAGGAAAGAAAGCACAGAGCCCCAGATTTTCTGTTGCCCTGGAGAGCTTGCAGAGCACTGGGGAAAGGCAGGCAGAGAATTCCCTGCTAGCACCTTCTCTGTGCCTGGGAAGGAGAAGTGTTCACATTGCTTCTCAGAATCGCGTTTGTGCAGAAAACACTAACACTTGTTCAGAAGGAAAGAAAGCACAGAGCCCCAGATTTTATGTTGCCCTGGAGAGCTTGCAGAGCACTGGGGAAAGGCAGGCAGAGAATTCCCTGCTAGCACCTTCTCTGTGCCTGGGAAGGAGAAGTGTTCACATTGCTTCGCAGAATCGCGTTTGTGCAGAAAACACTAACACTTGTTCAGAAGGAAAGAAAGCACAGAGCCCCACATTTTATGTTGCCCTGGAGAGCTTGCAGAGCACTGGGGAAAGGCAGGCAGAGAATTCCCTGCTAGCACCTTCTCTGTGCCTGGGAAGCAAAAGTGTTCACATTGCTTCGCAGAATCGCGTTTGTGCAGAAAACACTAACACTTGTTCAGAAGGAAAGAAAGCACAGAGCCCCACATTTTATGTTGCCCTGGAGAGCTTGCAGAGCACTGGGGAAAGGCAGGCAGAGAATTCCCTGCTAGCACCTTCTCTCTGCCTGGGAAGCAAAAGTGTTCACATTGCTTCGCAGAATCGCGTTTGTGCAGAAAACACTAACACTTGTTCAGAAGGAAAGAAAGCACAGAGCCCCACATTTTATGTTGCCCTGGAGAGCTTGCAGAGCACTGGGGAAAGGCAGGCAGAGAATTCCCTGCTAGCACCTTCTCTGTGCCTGGGAAGGAGAAGTGTTCACATTGCTTCGCAGAATCGCGTTTGTGCAGAAAACACTAACACTTGTTCAGAAGGAAAGAAAGCACAGGGCCCCAGATTTTATGTTGCCCTGGAGAGCTTGCAGAGCACTGGGGAAAGGCAGGCAGAGAATTCCCTGCTAGCACCTTCTCTGTGCCTGGGAAGCAAAAGTGTTCACATTGCTTCGCAGAATCGCGTTTGTGCAGAAAACACTAACACTTGTTCAGAAGGAAAGAAAGCACAGAGCCCCACATTTTCTGTTGCCCTGGAGAGCTTGCAGAGCACTGGGGAAAGGCAGGCAGAGAATTCCCTGCTAGCACCTTCTCTGTGCCTGGGAAGCAAAAGTGTTCACATTGCTTCGCAGAATCGCGTTTGTGCAGAAAACACTAACACTTGTTCAGAAGGAAAGAAAGCACAGAGCCCCAGATTTTATGTTGCCCTGGAGAGCTTGCAGAGCACTGGGGAAAGGCAGGCAGAGAATTCCCTGCTAGCACCTTCTCTGTGCCTGGGAAGCAAAAGTGTTCACATTGCTTCGCAGAATCGCGTTTGTGCAGAAAACACTAACACTTGTTCAGAAGGAAAGAAAGCACAGAGCCCCACATTTTATGTTGCCCTGGAGAGCTTGCAGAGCACTGGGGAAAGGCAGGCAGAGAATTCCCTGCTAGCACCTTCTCTGTGCCTGGGAAGCAAAAGTGTTCACATTGCTTCTCAGAATCGCGTTTGTGCAGAAAACACTAACACTTGTTCAGAAGGAAAGAAAGCACAGAGCCCCACATTTTATGTTGCCCTGGAGAGCTTGCAGAGCACTGGGGAAAGGCAGGCAGAGAATTCCCTGCTAGCACCTTCTCTGTGCCTGGGAAGGAGAAGTGTTCACATTGCTTCGCAGAATCGCGTTTGTGCAGAAAACACTAACACTTGTTCAGAAGGAAAGAAAGCACAGAGCCCCAGATTTTCTGTTGCCCTGGAGAGCTTGCAGAGCACTGGGGAAAGGCAGGCAGAGAATTCCCTGCTAGCACCTTCTCTGTGCCTGGGAAGGAGAAGTGTTCACATTGCTTCTCAGAATCGCGTTTGTGCAGAAAACACTAACACTTGTTCAGAAGGAAAGAAAGCACAGAGCCCCAGATTTTATGTTGCCCTGGAGAGCTTGCAGAGCACTGGGGAAAGGCAGGCAGAGAATTCCCTGCTAGCACCTTCTCTCTGCCTGGGAAGCAAAAGTGTTCACATTGCTTCGCAGAATCGCGTTTGTGCAGAAAACACTAACACTTGTTCAGAAGGAAAGAAAGCACAGAGCCCCAGATTTTATGTTGCCCTGGAGAGCTTGCAGAGCACTGGGGAAAGGCAGGCAGAGAATTCCCTGCTAGCACCTTCTCTGTGCCTGGGAAGCACAAGTGTTCACATTGCTTCTCAGAATCGCGTTTGTGCAGAAAACACTAACACTTGTTCAGAAGGAAAGAAAGCACAGAGCCCCAGATTTTCTGTTGCCCTGGAGAGCTTGCAGAGCACTGGGGAAAGGCAGGCAGAGAATTCCCTGCTAGCACCTTCTCTGTGCCTGGGAAGCAAAAGTGTTCACATTGCTTCGCAGAATCGCGTTTGTGCAGAAAACACTAACACTTCTTCAGAAGGAAAGAAAGCACAGGGCCCCAGATTTTATGTTGCCCTGGAGAGCTTGCAGAGCACTGGGGAAAGGCAGGCAGAGAATTCCCTGCTAGCACCTTCTCTGTGCCTGGGAAGCAAAAGTGTTCACATTGCTTCTCAGAATCGCGTTTGTGCAGAAAACACTAACACTTGTTCAGAAGGAAAGAAAGCACAGAGCCCCACATTTTATGTTGCCCTGGAGAGCTTGCAGAGCACTGGGGAAAGGCAGGCAGAGAATTCCCTGCTAGCACCTTCTCTCTGCCTGGGAAGCAAAAGTGTTCACATTGCTTCGCAGAATCGCGTTTGTGCAGAAAACACTAACACTTGTTCAGAAGGAAAGAAAGCACAGAGCCCCACATTTTATGTTGCCCTGGAGAGCTTGCAGAGCACTGGGGAAAGGCAGGCAGAGAATTCCCTGCTAGCACCTTCTCTGTGCCTGGGAAGGAGAAGTGTTCACATTGCTTCGCAGAATCGCGTTTGTGCAGAAAACACTAACACTTGTTCAGAAGGAAAGAAAGCACAGAGCCCCAGATTTTATGTTGCCCTGGAGAGCTTGCAGAGCACTGGGGAAAGGCAGGCAGAGAATTCCCTGCTAGCACCTTCTCTGTGCCTGGGAAGCAAAAGTGTTCACATTGCTTCGCAGATTCGCGTTTGTGCAGAAAACACTAACACTTGTTCGGAAGGAAAGAAAGCACAGAGCCCCACATTTTATGTTGCCCTGGAGAGCTTGCAGAGCACTGGGGAAAGGCAGGCAGAGAATTCCCTGCTAGCACCTTCTCTGTGCCTGGGAAGCAAAAGTGTTCACATTGCTTCGCAGAATCGCGTTTGTGCAGAAAACACTAACACTTGTTCAGAAGGAAAGAAAGCACAGAGCCCCAGATTTTCTGTTGCCCTGGAGAGCTTGCAGAGCACTGGGGAAAGGCAGGCAGAGAATTCCCTGCTAGCACCTTCTCTGTGCCTGGGAAGGAGAAGTGTTCACATTGCTTCGCAGAATCGCATTTGTGCAGAAAACACTAACACTTGTTCAGAAGGAAAGAAAGCACAGAGCCCCACATTTTATGTTGCCCTGGAGAGCTTGCAGAGCACTGGGGAAAGGCAGGCAGAGAATTCCCTGCTAGCACCTTCTCTGTGCCTGGGAAGCAAAAGTGTTCACATTGCTTCGCAGAATCGCGTTTGTGCAGAAAACACTAACACTTGTTCAGAAGGAAAGAAAGCACAGAGCCCCACATTTTCTGTTGCCCTGGAGAGCTTGCAGAGCACTGGGGAAAGGCAGGCAGAGAATTCCCTGCTAGCACCTTCTCTGTGCCTGGGAAGGAGAAGTGTTCACATTGCTTCGCAGAATCGCGTTTGTGCAGAAAACACTAACACTTGTTCAGAAGGAAAGAAAGCCCAGAGCCCCAGATTTTATGTTGCCCTGGAGAGCTTGCAGAGCACTGGGGAAAGGCAGGCAGAGAATTCCCTGCTAGCACCTTCTCTGTGCCTGGGAAGCACAAGTGTTCACATTGCTTCGCAGAATCGCGTTTGTGCAGAAAACACTAACACTTGTTCAGAAGGAAAGAAAGCACAGAGCCCCAGATTTTCTGTTGCCCTGGAGAGCTTGCAGAGCACTGGGGAAAGGCAGGCAGAGAATTCCCTGCTAGCACCTTCTCTGTGCCTGGGAAGCACAAGTGTTCACATTGCTTCGCAGAATCGCGTTTGTGCAGAAAACACTAACACTTGTTCAGAAGGAAAGAAAGCACAGAGCCCCAGATTTTCTGTTGCCCTGGAGAGCTTGCAGAGCACTGGGGAAAGGCAGGCAGAGAATTCCCTGCTAGCACCTTCTCTGTGCCTGGGAAGGAGAAGTGTTCACATTGCTTCGCAGAATCGCGTTTGTGCAGAAAACACTAACACTTGTTCAGAAGGAAAGAAAGCACAGAGCCCCAGATTTTATGTTGCCCTGGAGAGCTTGCAGAGCACTGGGGAAAGGCAGGCAGAGAATTCCCTGCTAGCACCTTCTCTGTGCCTGGGAAGCAAAAGTGTTCACATTGCTTCGCAGAATCGCGTTTGTGCAGAAAACACTAACACTTGTTCAGAAGGAAAGAAAGCACAGAGCCCCAGATTTTATGTTGCCCTGGAGAGCTTGCAGAGCACTGGGGAAAGGCAGGCAGAGAATTCCCTGCTAGCACCTTCTCTGTGCCTGGGAAGCACAAGTGTTCACATTGCTTCGCAGAATCGCGTTTGTGCAGAAAACACTAACACTTGTTCAGAAGGAAAGAAAGCACAGAGCCCCAGATTTTCTGTTGCCCTGGAGAGCTTGCAGAGCACTGGGGAAAGGCAGGCAGAGAATTCCCTGCTAGCACCTTCTCTGTGCCTGGGAAGCAAAAGTGTTCACATTGCTTCGCAGAATCGCGTTTGTGCAGAAAACACTAACACTTGTTCAGAAGGAAAGAAAGCACAGAGCCCCAGATTTTCTGTTGCCCTGGAGAGCTTGCAGAGCACTGGGGAAAGGCAGGCAGAGAATTCCCTGCTAGCACCTTCTCTGTGCCTGGGAAGGAGAAGTGTTCACATTGCTTCTCAGAATCGCGTTTGTGCAGAAAACACTAACACTTGTTCAGAAGGAAAGAAAGCACAGAGCCCCAGATTTTATGTTGCCCTGGAGAGCTTGCAGAGCACTGGGGAAAGGCAGGCAGAGAATTCCCTGCTAGCACCTTCTCTCTGCCTGGGAAGCAAAAGTGTTCACATTGCTTCGCAGAATCGCGTTTGTGCAGAAAACACTAACACTTGTTCAGAAGGAAAGAAAGCACAGAGCCCCAGATTTTATGTTGCCCTGGAGAGCTTGCAGAGCACTGGGGAAAGGCAGGCAGAGAATTCCCTGCTAGCACCTTCTCTGTGCCTGGGAAGGAGAAGTGTTCACATTGCTTCGCAGAATCGCGTTTGTGCAGAAAACACTAACACTTGTTCAGAAGGAAAGAAAGCACAGAGCCCCACATTTTATGTTGCCCTGGAGAGCTTGCAGAGCACTGGGGAAAGGCAGGCAGAGAATTCCCTGCTAGCACCTTCTCTGTGCCTGGGAAGCAAAAGTGTTCACATTGCTTCTCAGAATCGCGTTTGTGCAGAAAACACTAACACTTGTTCAGAAGGAAAGAAAGCACAGGGCCCCACATTTTATGTTGCCCTGGAGAGCTTGCAGAGCACTGGGGAAAGGCAGGCAGAGAATTCCCTGCTAGCACCTTCTCTCTGCCTGGGAAGCAAAAGTGTTCACATTGCTTCGCAGAATCGCGTTTGTGCAGAAAACACTAACACTTGTTCAGAAGGAAAGAAAGCACAGAGCCCCACATTTTCTGTTGCCCTGGAGAGCTTGCAGAGCACTGGGGAAAGGCAGGCAGAGAATTCCCTGCTAGCACCTTCTCTGTGCCTGGGAAGGAGAAGTGTTCACATTGCTTCTCAGAATCGCGTTTGTGCAGAAAACACTAACACTTGTTCAGAAGGAAAGAAAGCACAGAGCCCCACATTTTATGTTGCCCTGGAGAGCTTGCAGAGCACTGGGGAAAGGCAGGCAGAGAATTCCCTGCTAGCACCTTCTCTGTGCCTGGGAAGGAGAAGTGTTCACATTGCTTCGCAGAATCGCGTTTGTGCAGAAAACACTAACACTTGTTCAGAAGGAAAGAAAGCACAGAGCCCCACATTTTATGTTGCCCTGGAGAGCTTGCAGAGCACTGGGGAAAGGCAGGCAGAGAATTCCCTGCTAGCACCTTCTCTGTGCCTGGGAAGCAAAAGTGTTCACATTGCTTCGCAGAATCGCGTTTGTGCAGAAAACACTAACACTTGTTCAGAAGGAAAGAAAGCACAGAGCCCCACATTTTATGTTGCCCTGGAGAGCTTGCAGAGCACTGGGGAAAGGCAGGCAGAGAATTCCCTGCTAGCACCTTCTCTGTGCCTGGGAAGGAGAAGTGTTCACATTGCTTCGCAGAATCGCGTTTGTGCAGAAAACACTAACACTTGTTCAGAAGGAAAGAAAGCACAGAGCCCCACATTTTCTGTTGCCCTGGAGAGCTTGCAGAGCACTGGGGAAAGGCAGGCAGAGAATTCCCTGCTAGCACCTTCTCTGTGCCTGGGAAGGAGAAGTGTTCACATTGCTTCGCAGAATCGCGTTTGTGCAGAAAACACTAACACTTGTTCAGAAGGAAAGAAAGCCCAGAGCCCCAGATTTTATGTTGCCCTGGAGAGCTTGCAGAGCACTGGGGAAAGGCAGGCAGAGAATTCCCTGCTAGCACCTTCTCTGTGCCTGGGAAGGAGAAGTGTTCACATTGCTTCGCAGAATCGCGTTTGTGCAGAAAACACTAACACTTGTTCAGAAGGAAAGAAAGCACAGAGCCCCAGATTTTATGTTGCCCTGGAGAGCTTGCAGAGCACTGGGGAAAGGCAGGCAGAGAATTCCCTGCTAGCACCTTCTCTGTGCCTGGGAAGCACAAGTGTTCACATTGCTTCGCAGAATCGCGTTTGTGCAGAAAACACTAACACTTGTTCAGAAGGAAAGAAAGCACAGAGCCCCAGATTTTATGTTGCCCTGGAGAGCTTGCAGAGCACTGGGGAAAGGCAGGCAGAGAATTCCCTGCTAGCACCTTCTCTGTGCCTGGGAAGCAAAAGTGTTCACATTGCTTCGCAGAATCGCGTTTGTGCAGAAAACACTAACACTTGTTCAGAAGGAAAGAAAGCACAGAGCCCCACATTTTATGTTGCCCTGGAGAGCTTGCAGAGCACTGGGGAAAGGCAGGCAGAGAATTCCCTGCTAGCACCTTCTCTGTGCCTGGGAAGCAAAAGTGTTCACATTGCTTCGCAGAATCGCGTTTGTGCAGAAAACACTAACACTTGTTCAGAAGGAAAGAAAGCACAGAGCCCCACATTTTATGTTGCCCTGGAGAGCTTGCAGAGCACTGGGGAAAGGCAGGCAGAGAATTCCCTGCTAGCACCTTCTCTGTGCCTGGGAAGCACAAGTGTTCACATTGCTTCGCAGAATCGCGTTTGTGCAGAAAACACTAACACTTGTTCAGAAGGAAAGAAAGCACAGAGCCCCACATTTTATGTTGCCCTGGAGAGCTTGCAGAGCACTGGGGAAAGGCAGGCAGAGAATTCCCTCTAGCACCTTCTCTGTGCCTGGGAAGCAAAAGTGTTCACATTGCTTCGCAGAATCGCGTTTGTGCAGAAAACACTAACACTTGTTCAGAAGGAAAGAAAGCACAGAGCCCCAGATTTTCTGTTGCCCTGGAGAGCTTGCAGAGCACTGGGGAAAGGCAGGCAGAGAATTCCCTGCTAGCACCTTCTCTGTGCCTGGGAAGGAGAAGTGTTCACATTGCTTCTCAGAATCGCGTTTGTGCAGAAAACACTAACACTTGTTCAGAAGGAAAGAAAGCACAGAGCCCCAGATTTTATGTTGCCCTGGAGAGCTTGCAGAGCACTGGGGAAAGGCAGGCAGAGAATTCCCTGCTAGCACCTTCTCTCTGCCTGGGAAGCAAAAGTGTTCACATTGCTTCGCAGAATCGCGTTTGTGCAGAAAACACTAACACTTGTTCAGAAGGAAAGAAAGCACAGAGCCCCAGATTTTATGTTGCCCTGGAGAGCTTGCAGAGCACTGGGGAAAGGCAGGCAGAGAATTCCCTGCTAGCACCTTCTCTGTGCCTGGGAAGCACAAGTGTTCACATTGCTTCGCAGAATCGCGTTTGTGCAGAAAACACTAACACTTGTTCAGAAGGAAAGAAAGCACAGAGCCCCACATTTTATGTTGCCCTGGAGAGCTTGCAGAGCACTGGGGAAAGGCAGGCAGAGAATTCCCTGCTAGCACCTTCTCTGTGCCTGGGAAGCAAAAGTGTTCACATTGCTTCTCAGAATCGCGTTTGTGCAGAAAACACTAACACTTGTTCAGAAGGAAAGAAAGCACAGGGCCCCACATTTTATGTTGCCCTGGAGAGCTTGCAGAGCACTGGGGAAAGGCAGGCAGAGAATTCCCTGCTAGCACCTTCTCTGTGCCTGGGAAGCAAAAGTGTTCACATTGCCTGTCAGAATCGCGTTTGTGCAGAAAACACTAACACTTGTTCAGAAGGAAAGAAAGCACAGAGCCCCAGATTTTATGTTGCCCTGGAGAGCTTGCAGAGCACTGGGGAAAGGCAGGCAGAGAATTCCCTGCTAGCACCTTCTCTCTGCCTGGGAAGCAAAAGTGTTCACATTGCTTCGCAGAATCGCGTTTGTGCAGAAAACACTAACACTTGTTCAGAAGGAAAGAAAGCACAGAGCCCCACATTTTATGTTGCCCTGGAGAGCTTGCAGAGCACTGGGGAAAGGCAGGCAGAGAATTCCCTGCTAGCACCTTCTCTGTGCCTGGGAAGGAGAAGTGTTCACATTGCTTCGCAGAATCGCGTTTGTGCAGAAAACACTAACACTTGTTCAGAAGGAAAGAAAGCACAGAGCCCCAGATTTTATGTTGCCCTGGAGAGCTTGCAGAGCACTGGGGAAAGGCAGGCAGAGAATTCCCTGCTAGCACCTTCTCTGTGCCTGGGAAGCAAAAGTGTTCACATTGCTTCGCAGAATCGCGTTTGTGCAGAAAACACTAACACTTGTTCAGAAGGAAAGAAAGCACAGAGCCCCACATTTTATGTTGCCCTGGAGAGCTTGCAGAGCACTGGGGAAAGGCAGGCAGAGAATTCCCTGCTAGCACCTTCTCTGTGCCTGGGAAGCAAAAGTGTTCACATTGCTTCGCAGAATCGCGTTTGTGCAGAAAACACTAACACTTGTTCAGAAGGAAAGAAAGCACAGAGCCCCACATTTTATGTTGCCCTGGAGAGCTTGCAGAGCACTGGGGAAAGGCAGGCAGAGAATTCCCTGCTAGCACCTTCTCTGTGCCTGGGAAGCAAAAGTGTTCACATTGCTTCGCAGAATCGCGTTTGTGCAGAAAACACTAACACTTGTTCAGAAGGAAAGAAAGCACAGAGCCCCACATTTTATGTTGCCCTGGAGAGCTTGCAGAGCACTGGGGAAAGGCAGGCAGAGAATTCCCTGCTAGCACCTTCTCTGTGCCTGGGAAGCAAAAGTGTTCACATTGCTTCGCAGAATCGCGTTTGTGCAGAAAACACTAACACTTGTTCAGAAGGAAAGAAAGCACAGAGCCCCACATTTTATGTTGCCCTGGAGAGCTTGCAGAGCACTGGGGAAAGGCAGGCAGAGAATTCCCTGCTAGCACCTTCTCTGTGCCTGGGAAGGAGAAGTGTTCACATTGCTTCGCAGAATCGCGTTTGTGCAGAAAACACTAACACTTGTTCAGAAGGAAAGAAAGCACAGAGCCCCAGATTTTATGTTGCCCTGGAGAGCTTGCAGAGCACTGGGGAAAGGCAGGCAGAGAATTCCCTGCTAGCACCTTCTCTGTGCCTGGGAAGGAGAAGTGTTCACATTGCTTCGCAGAATCGCGTTTGTGCAGAAAACACTAACACTTGTTCAGAAGGAAAGAAAGCACAGAGCCCCACATTTTATGTTGCCCTGGAGAGCTTGCAGAGCACTGGGGAAAGGCAGGCAGAGAATTCCCTGCTAGCACCTTCTCTGTGCCTGGGAAGGAGAAGTGTTCACATTGCTTCGCAGAATCGCGTTTGTGCAGAAAACACTAACACTTGTTCAGAAGGAAAGAAAGCACAGAGCCCCAGATTTTCTGTTGCCCTGGAGAGCTTGCAGAGCACTGGGGAAAGGCAGGCAGAGAATTCCCTGCTAGCACCTTCTCTGTGCCTGGGAAGGAGAAGTGTTCACATTGCTTCTCAGAATCGCGTTTGTGCAGAAAACACTAACACTTGTTCAGAAGGAAAGAAAGCACAGAGCCCCAGATTTTATGTTGCCCTGGAGAGCTTGCAGAGCACTGGGGAAAGGCAGGCAGAGAATTCCCTGCTAGCACCTTCTCTGTGCCTGGGAAGGAGAAGTGTTCACATTGCTTCGCAGAATCGCGTTTGTGCAGAAAACACTAACACTTGTTCAGAAGGAAAGAAAGCACAGAGCCCCACATTTTATGTTGCCCTGGAGAGCTTGCAGAGCACTGGGGAAAGGCAGGCAGAGAATTCCCTGCTAGCACCTTCTCTGTGCCTGGGAAGCAAAAGTGTTCACATTGCTTCGCAGAATCGCGTTTGTGCAGAAAACACTAACACTTGTTCAGAAGGAAAGAAAGCACAGAGCCCCACATTTTATGTTGCCCTGGAGAGCTTGCAGAGCACTGGGGAAAGGCAGGCAGAGAATTCCCTGCTAGCACCTTCTCTCTGCCTGGGAAGCAAAAGTGTTCACATTGCTTCGCAGAATCGCGTTTGTGCAGAAAACACTAACACTTGTTCAGAAGGAAAGAAAGCACAGAGCCCCACATTTTATGTTGCCCTGGAGAGCTTGCAGAGCACTGGGGAAAGGCAGGCAGAGAATTCCCTGCTAGCACCTTCTCTGTGCCTGGGAAGGAGAAGTGTTCACATTGCTTCGCAGAATCGCGTTTGTGCAGAAAACACTAACACTTGTTCAGAAGGAAAGAAAGCACAGGGCCCCAGATTTTATGTTGCCCTGGAGAGCTTGCAGAGCACTGGGGAAAGGCAGGCAGAGAATTCCCTGCTAGCACCTTCTCTGTGCCTGGGAAGCAAAAGTGTTCACATTGCTTCGCAGAATCGCGTTTGTGCAGAAAACACTAACACTTGTTCAGAAGGAAAGAAAGCACAGAGCCCCACATTTTCTGTTGCCCTGGAGAGCTTGCAGAGCACTGGGGAAAGGCAGGCAGAGAATTCCCTGCTAGCACCTTCTCTGTGCCTGGGAAGCAAAAGTGTTCACATTGCTTCGCAGAATCGCGTTTGTGCAGAAAACACTAACACTTGTTCAGAAGGAAAGAAAGCACAGAGCCCCAGATTTTATGTTGCCCTGGAGAGCTTGCAGAGCACTGGGGAAAGGCAGGCAGAGAATTCCCTGCTAGCACCTTCTCTGTGCCTGGGAAGCAAAAGTGTTCACATTGCTTCGCAGAATCGCGTTTGTGCAGAAAACACTAACACTTGTTCAGAAGGAAAGAAAGCACAGAGCCCCACATTTTATGTTGCCCTGGAGAGCTTGCAGAGCACTGGGGAAAGGCAGGCAGAGAATTCCCTGCTAGCACCTTCTCTGTGCCTGGGAAGCAAAAGTGTTCACATTGCTTCTCAGAATCGCGTTTGTGCAGAAAACACTAACACTTGTTCAGAAGGAAAGAAAGCACAGAGCCCCACATTTTATGTTGCCCTGGAGAGCTTGCAGAGCACTGGGGAAAGGCAGGCAGAGAATTCCCTGCTAGCACCTTCTCTGTGCCTGGGAAGGAGAAGTGTTCACATTGCTTCGCAGAATCGCGTTTGTGCAGAAAACACTAACACTTGTTCAGAAGGAAAGAAAGCACAGAGCCCCAGATTTTCTGTTGCCCTGGAGAGCTTGCAGAGCACTGGGGAAAGGCAGGCAGAGAATTCCCTGCTAGCACCTTCTCTGTGCCTGGGAAGGAGAAGTGTTCACATTGCTTCTCAGAATCGCGTTTGTGCAGAAAACACTAACACTTGTTCAGAAGGAAAGAAAGCACAGAGCCCCAGATTTTATGTTGCCCTGGAGAGCTTGCAGAGCACTGGGGAAAGGCAGGCAGAGAATTCCCTGCTAGCACCTTCTCTCTGCCTGGGAAGCAAAAGTGTTCACATTGCTTCGCAGAATCGCGTTTGTGCAGAAAACACTAACACTTGTTCAGAAGGAAAGAAAGCACAGAGCCCCAGATTTTATGTTGCCCTGGAGAGCTTGCAGAGCACTGGGGAAAGGCAGGCAGAGAATTCCCTGCTAGCACCTTCTCTGTGCCTGGGAAGCACAAGTGTTCACATTGCTTCTCAGAATCGCGTTTGTGCAGAAAACACTAACACTTGTTCAGAAGGAAAGAAAGCACAGAGCCCCAGATTTTCTGTTGCCCTGGAGAGCTTGCAGAGCACTGGGGAAAGGCAGGCAGAGAATTCCCTGCTAGCACCTTCTCTGTGCCTGGGAAGCAAAAGTGTTCACATTGCTTCGCAGAATCGCGTTTGTGCAGAAAACACTAACACTTCTTCAGAAGGAAAGAAAGCACAGGGCCCCAGATTTTATGTTGCCCTGGAGAGCTTGCAGAGCACTGGGGAAAGGCAGGCAGAGAATTCCCTGCTAGCACCTTCTCTGTGCCTGGGAAGCAAAAGTGTTCACATTGCTTCTCAGAATCGCGTTTGTGCAGAAAACACTAACACTTGTTCAGAAGGAAAGAAAGCACAGAGCCCCACATTTTATGTTGCCCTGGAGAGCTTGCAGAGCACTGGGGAAAGGCAGGCAGAGAATTCCCTGCTAGCACCTTCTCTCTGCCTGGGAAGCAAAAGTGTTCACATTGCTTCGCAGAATCGCGTTTGTGCAGAAAACACTAACACTTGTTCAGAAGGAAAGAAAGCACAGAGCCCCACATTTTATGTTGCCCTGGAGAGCTTGCAGAGCACTGGGGAAAGGCAGGCAGAGAATTCCCTGCTAGCACCTTCTCTGTGCCTGGGAAGGAGAAGTGTTCACATTGCTTCGCAGAATCGCGTTTGTGCAGAAAACACTAACACTTGTTCAGAAGGAAAGAAAGCACAGAGCCCCAGATTTTATGTTGCCCTGGAGAGCTTGCAGAGCACTGGGGAAAGGCAGGCAGAGAATTCCCTGCTAGCACCTTCTCTGTGCCTGGGAAGCAAAAGTGTTCACATTGCTTCGCAGATTCGCGTTTGTGCAGAAAACACTAACACTTGTTCGGAAGGAAAGAAAGCACAGAGCCCCACATTTTATGTTGCCCTGGAGAGCTTGCAGAGCACTGGGGAAAGGCAGGCAGAGAATTCCCTGCTAGCACCTTCTCTGTGCCTGGGAAGCAAAAGTGTTCACATTGCTTCGCAGAATCGCGTTTGTGCAGAAAACACTAACACTTGTTCAGAAGGAAAGAAAGCACAGAGCCCCAGATTTTCTGTTGCCCTGGAGAGCTTGCAGAGCACTGGGGAAAGGCAGGCAGAGAATTCCCTGCTAGCACCTTCTCTGTGCCTGGGAAGGAGAAGTGTTCACATTGCTTCGCAGAATCGCATTTGTGCAGAAAACACTAACACTTGTTCAGAAGGAAAGAAAGCACAGAGCCCCACATTTTATGTTGCCCTGGAGAGCTTGCAGAGCACTGGGGAAAGGCAGGCAGAGAATTCCCTGCTAGCACCTTCTCTGTGCCTGGGAAGCAAAAGTGTTCACATTGCTTCGCAGAATCGCGTTTGTGCAGAAAACACTAACACTTGTTCAGAAGGAAAGAAAGCACAGAGCCCCACATTTTCTGTTGCCCTGGAGAGCTTGCAGAGCACTGGGGAAAGGCAGGCAGAGAATTCCCTGCTAGCACCTTCTCTGTGCCTGGGAAGGAGAAGTGTTCACATTGCTTCGCAGAATCGCGTTTGTGCAGAAAACACTAACACTTGTTCAGAAGGAAAGAAAGCCCAGAGCCCCAGATTTTATGTTGCCCTGGAGAGCTTGCAGAGCACTGGGGAAAGGCAGGCAGAGAATTCCCTGCTAGCACCTTCTCTGTGCCTGGGAAGCACAAGTGTTCACATTGCTTCGCAGAATCGCGTTTGTGCAGAAAACACTAACACTTGTTCAGAAGGAAAGAAAGCACAGAGCCCCAGATTTTCTGTTGCCCTGGAGAGCTTGCAGAGCACTGGGGAAAGGCAGGCAGAGAATTCCCTGCTAGCACCTTCTCTGTGCCTGGGAAGCACAAGTGTTCACATTGCTTCGCAGAATCGCGTTTGTGCAGAAAACACTAACACTTGTTCAGAAGGAAAGAAAGCACAGAGCCCCAGATTTTCTGTTGCCCTGGAGAGCTTGCAGAGCACTGGGGAAAGGCAGGCAGAGAATTCCCTGCTAGCACCTTCTCTGTGCCTGGGAAGGAGAAGTGTTCACATTGCTTCGCAGAATCGCGTTTGTGCAGAAAACACTAACACTTGTTCAGAAGGAAAGAAAGCACAGAGCCCCAGATTTTATGTTGCCCTGGAGAGCTTGCAGAGCACTGGGGAAAGGCAGGCAGAGAATTCCCTGCTAGCACCTTCTCTGTGCCTGGGAAGCAAAAGTGTTCACATTGCTTCGCAGAATCGCGTTTGTGCAGAAAACACTAACACTTGTTCAGAAGGAAAGAAAGCACAGAGCCCCAGATTTTATGTTGCCCTGGAGAGCTTGCAGAGCACTGGGGAAAGGCAGGCAGAGAATTCCCTGCTAGCACCTTCTCTGTGCCTGGGAAGCACAAGTGTTCACATTGCTTCGCAGAATCGCGTTTGTGCAGAAAACACTAACACTTGTTCAGAAGGAAAGAAAGCACAGAGCCCCAGATTTTCTGTTGCCCTGGAGAGCTTGCAGAGCACTGGGGAAAGGCAGGCAGAGAATTCCCTGCTAGCACCTTCTCTGTGCCTGGGAAGCAAAAGTGTTCACATTGCTTCGCAGAATCGCGTTTGTGCAGAAAACACTAACACTTGTTCAGAAGGAAAGAAAGCACAGAGCCCCAGATTTTCTGTTGCCCTGGAGAGCTTGCAGAGCACTGGGGAAAGGCAGGCAGAGAATTCCCTGCTAGCACCTTCTCTGTGCCTGGGAAGGAGAAGTGTTCACATTGCTTCTCAGAATCGCGTTTGTGCAGAAAACACTAACACTTGTTCAGAAGGAAAGAAAGCACAGAGCCCCAGATTTTATGTTGCCCTGGAGAGCTTGCAGAGCACTGGGGAAAGGCAGGCAGAGAATTCCCTGCTAGCACCTTCTCTCTGCCTGGGAAGCAAAAGTGTTCACATTGCTTCGCAGAATCGCGTTTGTGCAGAAAACACTAACACTTGTTCAGAAGGAAAGAAAGCACAGAGCCCCAGATTTTATGTTGCCCTGGAGAGCTTGCAGAGCACTGGGGAAAGGCAGGCAGAGAATTCCCTGCTAGCACCTTCTCTGTGCCTGGGAAGGAGAAGTGTTCACATTGCTTCGCAGAATCGCGTTTGTGCAGAAAACACTAACACTTGTTCAGAAGGAAAGAAAGCACAGAGCCCCACATTTTATGTTGCCCTGGAGAGCTTGCAGAGCACTGGGGAAAGGCAGGCAGAGAATTCCCTGCTAGCACCTTCTCTGTGCCTGGGAAGCAAAAGTGTTCACATTGCTTCTCAGAATCGCGTTTGTGCAGAAAACACTAACACTTGTTCAGAAGGAAAGAAAGCACAGGGCCCCACATTTTATGTTGCCCTGGAGAGCTTGCAGAGCACTGGGGAAAGGCAGGCAGAGAATTCCCTGCTAGCACCTTCTCTCTGCCTGGGAAGCAAAAGTGTTCACATTGCTTCGCAGAATCGCGTTTGTGCAGAAAACACTAACACTTGTTCAGAAGGAAAGAAAGCACAGAGCCCCACATTTTATGTTGCCCTGGAGAGCTTGCAGAGCACTGGGGAAAGGCAGGCAGAGAATTCCCTGCTAGCACCTTCTCTGTGCCTGGGAAGGAGAAGTGTTCACATTGCTTCGCAGAATCGCGTTTGTGCAGAAAACACTAACACTTGTTCAGAAGGAAAGAAAGCACAGAGCCCCAGATTTTATGTTGCCCTGGAGAGCTTGCAGAGCACTGGGGAAAGGCAGGCAGAGAATTCCCTGCTAGCACCTTCTCTGTGCCTGGGAAGCAAAAGTGTTCACATAGCTTCGCAGAATCGCGTTTGTGCAGAAAACACTAACACTTGTTCAGAAGGAAAGAAAGCACAGAGCCCCACATTTTATGTTGCCCTGGAGAGCTTGCAGAGCACTGGGGAAAGGCAGGCAGAGAATTCCCTGCTAGCACCTTCTCTGTGCCTGGGAAGCAAAAGTGTTCACATTGCTTCGCAGAATCGCGTTTGTGCAGAAAACACTAACACTTGTTCAGAAGGAAAGAAAGCACAGAGCCCCACATTTTATGTTGCCCTGGAGAGCTTGCAGAGCACTGGGGAAAGGCAGGCAGAGAATTCCCTGCTAGCACCTTCTCTGTGCCTGGGAAGCAAAAGTGTTCACATTGCTTCGCAGAATCGCGTTTGTGCAGAAAACACTAACACTTGTTCAGAAGGAAAGAAAGCACAGAGCCCCAGATTTTATGTTGCCCTGGAGAGCTTGCAGAGCACTGGGGAAAGGCAGGCAGAGAATTCCCTGCTAGCACCTTCTCTGTGCCTGGGAAGGAGAAGTGTTCACATTGCTTCGCAGAATCGCGTTTGTGCAGAAAACACTAACACTTGTTCAGAAGGAAAGAAAGCACAGAGCCCCACATTTTATGTTGCCCTGGAGAGCTTGCAGAGCACTGGGGAAAGGCAGGCAGAGAATTCCCTGCTAGCACCTTCTCTGTGCCTGGGAAGCAAAAGTGTTCACATTGCTTCGCAGAATCGCGTTTGTGCAGAAAACACTAACACTTGTTCAGAAGGAAAGAAAGCACAGAGCCCCACATTTTATGTTGCCCTGGAGAGCTTGCAGAGCACTGGGGAAAGGCAGGCAGAGAATTCCCTGCTAGCACCTTCTCTGTGCCTGGGAAGGAGAAGTGTTCACATTGCTTCGCAGAATCGCGTTTGTGCAGAAAACACTAACACTTGTTCAGAAGGAAAGAAAGCACAGAGCCCCACATTTTATGTTGCCCTGGAGAGCTTGCAGAGCACTGGGGAAAGGCAGGCAGAGAATTCCCTGCTAGCACCTTCTCTGTGCCTGGGAAGCAAAAGTGTTCACATTGCTTCGCAGAATCGCGTTTGTGCAGAAAACACTAACACTTGTTCAGAAGGAAAGAAAGCACAGGGCCCCACATTTTATGTTGCCCTGGAGAGCTTGCAGAGCACTGGGGAAAGGCAGGCAGAGAATTCCCTGCTAGCACCTTCTCTGTGCCTGGGAAGGAGAAGTGTTCACATTGCTTCGCAGAATCGCGTTTGTGCAGAAAACACTAACACTTGTTCAGAAGGAAAGAAAGCACAGAGCCCCAGATTTTCTGTTGCCCTGGAGAGCTTGCAGAGCACTGGGGAAAGGCAGGCAGAGAATTCCCTGCTAGCACCTTCTCTGTGCCTGGGAAGGAGAAGTGTTCACATTGCTTCTCAGAATCGCGTTTGTGCAGAAAACACTAACACTTGTTCAGAAGGAAAGAAAGCACAGAGCCCCAGATTTTATGTTGCCCTGGAGAGCTTGCAGAGCACTGGGGAAAGGCAGGCAGAGAATTCCCTGCTAGCACCTTCTCTGTGCCTGGGAAGGAGAAGTGTTCACATTGCTTCGCAGAATCGCGTTTGTGCAGAAAACACTAACACTTGTTCAGAAGGAAAGAAAGCACAGAGCCCCACATTTTATGTTGCCCTGGAGAGCTTGCAGAGCACTGGGGAAAGGCAGGCAGAGAATTCCCTGCTAGCACCTTCTCTGTGCCTGGGAAGCAAAAGTGTTCACATTGCTTCGCAGAATCGCGTTTGTGCAGAAAACACTAACACTTGTTCAGAAGGAAAGAAAGCACAGAGCCCCACATTTTATGTTGCCCTGGAGAGCTTGCAGAGCACTGGGGAAAGGCAGGCAGAGAATTCCCTGCTAGCACCTTCTCTGTGCCTGGGAAGCAAAAGTGTTCACATTGCTTCGCAGAATCGCGTTTGTGCAGAAAACACTAACACTTGTTCAGAAGGAAAGAAAGCACAGAGCCCCACATTTTATGTTGCCCTGGAGAGCTTGCAGAGCACTGGGGAAAGGCAGGCAGAGAATTCCCTGCTAGCACCTTCTCTGTGCCTGGGAAGGAGAAGTGTTCACATTGCTTCGCAGAATCGCGTTTGTGCAGAAAACACTAACACTTGTTCAGAAGGAAAGAAAGCACAGGGCCCCAGATTTTATGTTGCCCTGGAGAGCTTGCAGAGCACTGGGGAAAGGCAGGCAGAGAATTCCCTGCTAGCACCTTCTCTGTGCCTGGGAAGCAAAAGTGTTCACATTGCTTCGCAGAATCGCGTTTGTGCAGAAAACACTAACACTTGTTCAGAAGGAAAGAAAGCACAGAGCCCCACATTTTCTGTTGCCCTGGAGAGCTTGCAGAGCACTGGGGAAAGGCAGGCAGAGAATTCCCTGCTAGCACCTTCTCTGTGCCTGGGAAGCAAAAGTGTTCACATTGCTTCGCAGAATCGCGTTTGTGCAGAAAACACTAACACTTGTTCAGAAGGAAAGAAAGCACAGAGCCCCACATTTTATGTTGCCCTGGAGAGCTTGCAGAGCACTGGGGAAAGGCAGGCAGAGAATTCCCTGCTAGCACCTTCTCTGTGCCTGGGAAGGAGAAGTGTTCACATTGCTTCGCAGAATCGCGTTTGTGCAGAAAACACTAACACTTGTTCAGAAGGAAAGAAAGCACAGAGCCCCACATTTTATGTTGCCCTGGAGAGCTTGCAGAGCACTGGGGAAAGGCAGGCAGAGAATTCCCTGCTAGCACCTTCTCTGTGCCTGGGAAGCAAAAGTGTTCACATTGCTTCTCAGAATCGCGTTTGTGCAGAAAACACTAACACTTGTTCAGAAGGAAAGAAAGCACAGAGCCCCACATTTTATGTTGCCCTGGAGAGCTTGCAGAGCACTGGGGAAAGGCAGGCAGAGAATTCCCTGCTAGCACCTTCTCTGTGCCTGGGAAGGAGAAGTGTTCACATTGCTTCGCAGAATCGCGTTTGTGCAGAAAACACTAACACTTGTTCAGAAGGAAAGAAAGCACAGAGCCCCAGATTTTCTGTTGCCCTGGAGAGCTTGCAGAGCACTGGGGAAAGGCAGGCAGAGAATTCCCTGCTAGCACCTTCTCTGTGCCTGGGAAGGAGAAGTGTTCACATTGCTTCTCAGAATCGCGTTTGTGCAGAAAACACTAACACTTGTTCAGAAGGAAAGAAAGCACAGAGCCCCAGATTTTATGTTGCCCTGGAGAGCTTGCAGAGCACTGGGGAAAGGCAGGCAGAGAATTCCCTGCTAGCACCTTCTCTCTGCCTGGGAAGCAAAAGTGTTCACATTGCTTCGCAGAATCGCGTTTGTGCAGAAAACACTAACACTTGTTCAGAAGGAAAGAAAGCACAGAGCCCCAGATTTTATGTTGCCCTGGAGAGCTTGCAGAGCACTGGGGAAAGGCAGGCAGAGAATTCCCTGCTAGCACCTTCTCTGTGCCTGGGAAGCACAAGTGTTCACATTGCTTCTCAGAATCGCGTTTGTGCAGAAAACACTAACACTTGTTCAGAAGGAAAGAAAGCACAGAGCCCCAGATTTTCTGTTGCCCTGGAGAGCTTGCAGAGCACTGGGGAAAGGCAGGCAGAGAATTCCCTGCTAGCACCTTCTCTGTGCCTGGGAAGCAAAAGTGTTCACATTGCTTCGCAGAATCGCGTTTGTGCAGAAAACACTAACACTTCTTCAGAAGGAAAGAAAGCACAGGGCCCCAGATTTTATGTTGCCCTGGAGAGCTTGCAGAGCACTGGGGAAAGGCAGGCAGAGAATTCCCTGCTAGCACCTTCTCTGTGCCTGGGAAGCAAAAGTGTTCACATTGCTTCTCAGAATCGCGTTTGTGCAGAAAACACTAACACTTGTTCAGAAGGAAAGAAAGCACAGAGCCCCAGATTTTATGTTGCCCTGGAGAGCTTGCAGAGCACTGGGGAAAGGCAGGCAGAGAATTCCCTGCTAGCACCTTCTCTCTGCCTGGGAAGCAAAAGTGTTCACATTGCTTCGCAGAATCGCGTTTGTGCAGAAAACACTAACACTTGTTCAGAAGGAAAGAAAGCACAGAGCCCCACATTTTATGTTGCCCTGGAGAGCTTGCAGAGCACTGGGGAAAGGCAGGCAGAGAATTCCCTGCTAGCACCTTCTCTGTGCCTGGGAAGGAGAAGTGTTCACATTGCTTCGCAGAATCGCGTTTGTGCAGAAAACACTAACACTTGTTCAGAAGGAAAGAAAGCACAGAGCCCCAGATTTTATGTTGCCCTGGAGAGCTTGCAGAGCACTGGGGAAAGGCAGGCAGAGAATTCCCTGCTAGCACCTTCTCTGTGCCTGGGAAGCAAAAGTGTTCACATTGCTTCGCAGATTCGCGTTTGTGCAGAAAACACTAACACTTGTTCGGAAGGAAAGAAAGCACAGAGCCCCACATTTTATGTTGCCCTGGAGAGCTTGCAGAGCACTGGGGAAAGGCAGGCAGAGAATTCCCTGCTAGCACCTTCTCTGTGCCTGGGAAGCAAAAGTGTTCACATTGCTTCGCAGAATCGCGTTTGTGCAGAAAACACTAACACTTGTTCAGAAGGAAAGAAAGCACAGAGCCCCAGATTTTATGTTGCCCTGGAGAGCTTGCAGAGCACTGGGGAAAGGCAGGCAGAGAATTCCCTGCTAGCACCTTCTCTGTGCCTGGGAAGGAGAAGTGTTCACATTGCTTCGCAGAATCGCATTTGTGCAGAAAACACTAACACTTGTTCAGAAGGAAAGAAAGCACAGAGCCCCACATTTTATGTTGCCCTGGAGAGCTTGCAGAGCACTGGGGAAAGGCAGGCAGAGAATTCCCTGCTAGCACCTTCTCTGTGCCTGGGAAGCAAAAGTGTTCACATTGCTTCGCAGAATCGCGTTTGTGCAGAAAACACTAACACTTGTTCAGAAGGAAAGAAAGCACAGAGCCCCAGATTTTATGTTGCCCTGGAGAGCTTGCAGAGCACTGGGGAAAGGCAGGCAGAGAATTCCCTGCTAGCACCTTCTCTGTGCCTGGGAAGGAGAAGTGTTCACATTGCTTCGCAGAATCGCGTTTGTGCAGAAAACACTAACACTTGTTCAGAAGGAAAGAAAGCACAGAGCCCCACATTTTATGTTGCCCTGGAGAGCTTGCAGAGCACTGGGGAAAGGCAGGCAGAGAATTCCCTGCTAGCACCTTCTCTGTGCCTGGGAAGCAAAAGTGTTCACATTGCTTCGCAGAATCGCGTTTGTGCAGAAAACACTAACACTTGTTCAGAAGGAAAGAAAGCCCAGAGCCCCACATTTTATGTTGCCCTGGAGAGCTTGCAGAGCACTGGGGAAAGGCAGGCAGAGAATTCCCTGCTAGCACCTTCTCTGTGCCTGGGAAGCAAAAGTGTTCACATTGCTTCGCAGAATCGCGTTTGTGCAGAAAACACTAACACTTGTTCAGAAGGAAAGAAAGCACAGAGCCCCAGATTTTCTGTTGCCCTGGAGAGCTTGCAGAGCACTGGGGAAAGGCAGGCAGAGAATTCCCTGCTAGCACCTTCTCTGTGCCTGGGAAGCAAAAGTGTTCACATTGCTTCGCAGAATCGCGTTTGTGCAGAAAACACTAACACTTGTTCAGAAGGAAAGAAAGCACAGAGCCCCAGATTTTCTGTTGCCCTGGAGAGCTTGCAGAGCACTGGGGAAAGGCAGGCAGAGAATTCCCTGCTAGCACCTTCTCTCTGCCTGGGAAGCAAAAGTGTTCACATTGCTTCGCAGAATCGCGTTTGTGCAGAAAACACTAACACTTGTTCAGAAGGAAAGAAAGCACAGAGCCCCACATTTTATGTTGCCCTGGAGAGCTTGCAGAGCACTGGGGAAAGGCAGGCAGAGAATTCCCTGCTAGCACCTTCTCTGTGCCTGGGAAGCAAAAGTGTTCACATTGCTTCGCAGAATCGCGTTTGTGCAGAAAACACTAACACTTGTTCAGAAGGAAAGAAAGCACAGAGCCCGACATTTTATGTTGCCCTGGAGAGCTTGCAGAGCACTGGGGAAAGGCAGGCAGAGAATTCCCTGCTAGCACCTTCTCTGTGCCTGGGAAGGAGAAGTGTTCACATTGCTTCGCAGAATCGCGTTTGTGCAGAAAACACTAACACTTGTTCAGAAGGAAAGAAAGCACAGAGCCCCAGATTTTCTGTTGCCCTGGAGAGCTTGCAGAGCACTGGGGAAAGGCAGGCAGAGAATTCCCTGCTAGCACCTTCTCTGTGCCTGGGAAGCAAAAGTGTTCACATTGCTTCTCAGAATCGCGTTTGTGCAGAAAACACTAACACTTGTTCAGAAGGAAAGAAAGCACAGAGCCCCAGATTTTCTGTTGCCCTGGAGAGCTTGCAGAGCACTGGGGAAAGGCAGGCAGAGAATTCCCTGCTAGCACCATCTCTGTGCCTGGGAAGCAAAAGTGTTCACATTGCTTCGCAGAATCGCGTTTGTGCAGAAAACACTAACACTTGTCCAGAAGGAAAGAAAGCACAGAGCCCCACATTTTATGTTGCCCTGGAGAGCTTGCAGAGCACTGGGGAAAGGCAGGCAGAGAATTCCCTGCTAGCACCTTCTCTGTGCCTGGGAAGCACAAGTGTTCACATTGCTTCGCAGAATCGCGTTTGTGCAGAAAACACTAACACTTGTTCAGAAGGAAAGAAAGCCCAGAGCCCCACATTTTATGATGCCCTGGAGAGCTTGCAGAGCACTGGGGAAAGGCAGGCAGAGAATTCCCTGCTAGCACCTTCTCTGTGCCTGGGAAGCACAAGTGTTCACATTGCTTCGCAGAATCGCGTTTGTGCAGAAAACACTAACACTTGTTCAGAAGGAAAGAAAGCCCAGAGCCCCACATTTTATGTTGCCCTGGAGAGCTTGCAGAGCACTGGGGAAAGGCAGGCAGAGAATTCCCTGCTAGCACCTTCTCTGTGCCTGGGAAGCAAAAGTGTTCACATTGCTTCTCAGAATCGCGTTTGTGCAGAAAACACTAACACTTGTTCAGAAGGAAAGAAAGCACAGAGCCCCAGATTTTCTGTTGCCCTGGAGAGCTTGCAGAGCACTGGGGAAAGGCAGGCAGAGAATTCCCTGCTAGCACCATCTCTGTGCCTGGGAAGCAAAAGTGTTCACATTGCTTCGCAGAATCGCGTTTGTGCAGAAAACACTAACACTTGTCCAGAAGGAAAGAAAGCACAGAGCCCCACATTTTATGTTGCCCTGGAGAGCTTGCAGAGCACTGGGGAAAGGCAGGCAGAGAATTCCCTGCTAGCACCTTCTCTGTGCCTGGGAAGCACAAGTGTTCACATTGCTTCGCAGAATCGCGTTTGTGCAGAAAACACTAACACTTGTTCAGAAGGAAAGAAAGCCCAGAGCCCCACATTTTATGATGCCCTGGAGAGCTTGCAGAGCACTGGGGAAAGGCAGGCAGAGAATTCCCTGCTAGCACCTTCTCTGTGCCTGGGAAGCACAAGTGTTCACATTGCTTCGCAGAATCGCGTTTGTGCAGAAAACACTAACACTTGTTCAGAAGGAAAGAAAGCACAGAGCCCCAGATTTTATGTTGCCCTGGAGAGCTTGCAGAGCACTGGGGAAAGGCAGGCAGAGAATTCCCTGCTAGCACCTTCTCTGTGCCTGGGAAGGAGAAGTGTTCACATTGCTTCGCAGAATCGCGTTTGTGCAGAAAACACTAACACTTGTTCAGAAGGAAAGAAAGCACAGAGCCCCAGATTTTATGTTGCCCTGGAGAGCTTGCAGAGCACTGGGGAAAGGCAGGCAGAGAATTCCCTGCTAGCACCTTCTCTGTGCCTGGGAAGGAGAAGTGTTCACATTGCTTCGCAGAATCGCGTTTGTGCAGAAAACACTAACACTTGTTCAGAAGGAAAGAAAGCACAGAGCCCCACATTTTATGTTGCCCTGGAGAGCTTGCAGAGCACTGGGGAAAGGCAGGCAGAGAATTCCCTGCTAGCACCTTCTCTGTGCCTGGGAAGGAGAAGTGTTCACATTGCTTCGCAGAATCGCGTTTGTGCAGAAAACACTAACACTTGTTCAGAAGGAAAGAAAGCACAGAGCCCCAGATTTTCTGTTGCCCTGGAGAGCTTGCAGAGCACTGGGGAAAGGCAGGCAGAGAATTCCCTGCTAGCACCTTCTCTGTGCCTGGGAAGGAGAAGTGTTCACATTGCTTCTCAGAATCGCGTTTGTGCAGAAAACACTAACACTTGTTCAGAAGGAAAGAAAGCACAGAGCCCCAGATTTTATGTTGCCCTGGAGAGCTTGCAGAGCACTGGGGAAAGGCAGGCAGAGAATTCCCTGCTAGCACCTTCTCTGTGCCTGGGAAGGAGAAGTGTTCACATTGCTTCGCAGAATCGCGTTTGTGCAGAAAACACTAACACTTGTTCAGAAGGAAAGAAAGCACAGAGCCCCACATTTTATGTTGCCCTGGAGAGCTTGCAGAGCACTGGGGAAAGGCAGGCAGAGAATTCCCTGCTAGCACCTTCTCTGTGCCTGGGAAGCAAAAGTGTTCACATTGCTTCGCAGAATCGCGTTTGTGCAGAAAACACTAACACTTGTTCAGAAGGAAAGAAAGCACAGAGCCCCACATTTTATGTTGCCCTGGAGAGCTTGCAGAGCACTGGGGAAAGGCAGGCAGAGAATTCCCTGCTAGCACCTTCTCTCTGCCTGGGAAGCAAAAGTGTTCACATTGCTTCGCAGAATCGCGTTTGTGCAGAAAACACTAACACTTGTTCAGAAGGAAAGAAAGCACAGAGCCCCACATTTTATGTTGCCCTGGAGAGCTTGCAGAGCACTGGGGAAAGGCAGGCAGAGAATTCCCTGCTAGCACCTTCTCTGTGCCTGGGAAGGAGAAGTGTTCACATTGCTTCGCAGAATCGCGTTTGTGCAGAAAACACTAACACTTGTTCAGAAGGAAAGAAAGCACAGGGCCCCAGATTTTATGTTGCCCTGGAGAGCTTGCAGAGCACTGGGGAAAGGCAGGCAGAGAATTCCCTGCTAGCACCTTCTCTGTGCCTGGGAAGCAAAAGTGTTCACATTGCTTCGCAGAATCGCGTTTGTGCAGAAAACACTAACACTTGTTCAGAAGGAAAGAAAGCACAGAGCCCCACATTTTATGTTGCCCTGGAGAGCTTGCAGAGCACTGGGGAAAGGCAGGCAGAGAATTCCCTGCTAGCACCTTCTCTGTGCCTGGGAAGCAAAAGTGTTCACATTGCTTCGCAGAATCGCGTTTGTGCAGAAAACACTAACACTTGTTCAGAAGGAAAGAAAGCACAGAGCCCCAGATTTTATGTTGCCCTGGAGAGCTTGCAGAGCACTGGGGAAAGGCAGGCAGAGAATTCCCTGCTAGCACCTTCTCTGTGCCTGGGAAGGAGAAGTGTTCACATTGCTTCGCAGAATCGCGTTTGTGCAGAAAACACTAACACTTGTTCAGAAGGAAAGAAAGCACAGAGCCCCACATTTTATGTTGCCCTGGAGAGCTTGCAGAGCACTGGGGAAAGGCAGGCAGAGAATTCCCTGCTAGCACCTTCTCTGTGCCTGGGAAGCAAAAGTGTTCACATTGCTTCTCAGAATCGCGTTTGTGCAGAAAACACTAACACTTGTTCAGAAGGAAAGAAAGCACAGAGCCCCACATTTTATGTTGCCCTGGAGAGCTTGCAGAGCACTGGGGAAAGGCAGGCAGAGAATTCCCTGCTAGCACCTTCTCTGTGCCTGGGAAGGAGAAGTGTTCACATTGCTTCGCAGAATCGCGTTTGTGCAGAAAACACTAACACTTGTTCAGAAGGAAAGAAAGCACAGAGCCCCAGATTTTCTGTTGCCCTGGAGAGCTTGCAGAGCACTGGGGAAAGGCAGGCAGAGAATTCCCTGCTAGCACCTTCTCTGTGCCTGGGAAGGAGAAGTGTTCACATTGCTTCTCAGAATCGCGTTTGTGCAGAAAACACTAACACTTGTTCAGAAGGAAAGAAAGCACAGAGCCCCAGATTTTCTGTTGCCCTGGAGAGCTTGCAGAGCACTGGGGAAAGGCAGGCAGAGAATTCCCTGCTAGCACCTTCTCTCTGCCTGGGAAGCAAAAGTGTTCACATTGCTTCGCAGAATCGCGTTTGTGCAGAAAACACTAACACTTGTTCAGAAGGAAAGAAAGCACAGAGCCCCAGATTTTATGTTGCCCTGGAGAGCTTGCAGAGCACTGGGGAAAGGCAGGCAGAGAATTCCCTGCTAGCACCTTCTCTGTGCCTGGGAAGCACAAGTGTTCACATTGCTTCTCAGAATCGCGTTTGTGCAGAAAACACTAACACTTGTTCAGAAGGAAAGAAAGCACAGAGCCCCAGATTTTCTGTTGCCCTGGAGAGCTTGCAGAGCACTGGGGAAAGGCAGGCAGAGAATTCCCTGCTAGCACCTTCTCTGTGCCTGGGAAGCAAAAGTGTTCACATTGCTTCGCAGAATCGCGTTTGTGCAGAAAACACTAACACTTCTTCAGAAGGAAAGAAAGCACAGGGCCCCAGATTTTATGTTGCCCTGGAGAGCTTGCAGAGCACTGGGGAAAGGCAGGCAGAGAATTCCCTGCTAGCACCTTCTCTGTGCCTGGGAAGCAAAAGTGTTCACATTGCTTCTCAGAATCGCGTTTGTGCAGAAAACACTAACACTTGTTCAGAAGGAAAGAAAGCACAGAGCCCCACATTTTATGTTGCCCTGGAGAGCTTGCAGAGCACTGGGGAAAGGCAGGCAGAGAATTCCCTGCTAGCACCTTCTCTCTGCCTGGGAAGCAAAAGTGTTCACATTGCTTCGCAGAATCGCGTTTGTGCAGAAAACACTAACACTTGTTCAGAAGGAAAGAAAGCACAGAGCCCCACATTTTATGTTGCCCTGGAGAGCTTGCAGAGCACTGGGGAAAGGCAGGCAGAGAATTCCCTGCTAGCACCTTCTCTGTGCCTGGGAAGGAGAAGTGTTCACATTGCTTCGCAGAATCGCGTTTGTGCAGAAAACACTAACACTTGTTCAGAAGGAAAGAAAGCACAGAGCCCCAGATTTTATGTTGCCCTGGAGAGCTTGCAGAGCACTGGGGAAAGGCAGGCAGAGAATTCCCTGCTAGCACCTTCTCTGTGCCTGGGAAGCAAAAGTGTTCACATTGCTTCGCAGATTCGCGTTTGTGCAGAAAACACTAACACTTGTTCGGAAGGAAAGAAAGCACAGAGCCCCAGATTTTATGTTGCCCTGGAGAGCTTGCAGAGCACTGGGGAAAGGCAGGCAGAGAATTCCCTGCTAGCACCTTCTCTGTGCCTGGGAAGCAAAAGTGTTCACATTGCTTCGCAGAATCGCGTTTGTGCAGAAAACACTAACACTTGTTCAGAAGGAAAGAAAGCACAGAGCCCCAGATTTTCTGTTGCCCTGGAGAGCTTGCAGAGCACTGGGGAAAGGCAGGCAGAGAATTCCCTGCTAGCACCTTCTCTGTGCCTGGGAAGGAGAAGTGTTCACATTGCTTCGCAGAATCGCATTTGTGCAGAAAACACTAACACTTGTTCAGAAGGAAAGAAAGCACAGAGCCCCACATTTTATGTTGCCCTGGAGAGCTTGCAGAGCACTGGGGAAAGGCAGGCAGAGAATTCCCTGCTAGCACCTTCTCTGTGCCTGGGAAGCAAAAGTGTTCACATTGCTTCGCAGAATCGCGTTTGTGCAGAAAACACTAACACTTGTTCAGAAGGAAAGAAAGCACAGAGCCCCACATTTTCTGTTGCCCTGGAGAGCTTGCAGAGCACTGGGGAAAGGCAGGCAGAGAATTCCCTGCTAGCACCTTCTCTGTGCCTGGGAAGGAGAAGTGTTCACATTGCTTCGCAGAATCGCGTTTGTGCAGAAAACACTAACACTTGTTCAGAAGGAAAGAAAGCCCAGAGCCCCAGATTTTATGTTGCCCTGGAGAGCTTGCAGAGCACTGGGGAAAGGCAGGCAGAGAATTCCCTGCTAGCACCTTCTCTGTGCCTGGGAAGCACAAGTGTTCACATTGCTTCGCAGAATCGCGTTTGTGCAGAAAACACTAACACTTGTTCAGAAGGAAAGAAAGCACAGAGCCCCAGATTTTCTGTTGCCCTGGAGAGCTTGCAGAGCACTGGGGAAAGGCAGGCAGAGAATTCCCTGCTAGCACCTTCTCTGTGCCTGGGAAGCACAAGTGTTCACATTGCTTCGCAGAATCGCGTTTGTGCAGAAAACACTAACACTTGTTCAGAAGGAAAGAAAGCACAGAGCCCCAGATTTTCTGTTGCCCTGGAGAGCTTGCAGAGCACTGGGGAAAGGCAGGCAGAGAATTCCCTGCTAGCACCTTCTCTGTGCCTGGGAAGGAGAAGTGTTCACATTGCTTCGCAGAATCGCGTTTGTGCAGAAAACACTAACACTTGTTCAGAAGGAAAGAAAGCACAGAGCCCCAGATTTTATGTTGCCCTGGAGAGCTTGCAGAGCACTGGGGAAAGGCAGGCAGAGAATTCCCTGCTAGCACCTTCTCTGTGCCTGGGAAGCAAAAGTGTTCACATTGCTTCGCAGAATCGCGTTTGTGCAGAAAACACTAACACTTGTTCAGAAGGAAAGAAAGCACAGAGCCCCAGATTTTATGTTGCCCTGGAGAGCTTGCAGAGCACTGGGGAAAGGCAGGCAGAGAATTCCCTGCTAGCACCTTCTCTGTGCCTGGGAAGCACAAGTGTTCACATTGCTTCGCAGAATCGCGTTTGTGCAGAAAACACTAACACTTGTTCAGAAGGAAAGAAAGCACAGAGCCCCAGATTTTCTGTTGCCCTGGAGAGCTTGCAGAGCACTGGGGAAAGGCAGGCAGAGAATTCCCTGCTAGCACCTTCTCTGTGCCTGGGAAGCAAAAGTGTTCACATTGCTTCGCAGAATCGCGTTTGTGCAGAAAACACTAACACTTGTTCAGAAGGAAAGAAAGCACAGAGCCCCAGATTTTCTGTTGCCCTGGAGAGCTTGCAGAGCACTGGGGAAAGGCAGGCAGAGAATTCCCTGCTAGCACCTTCTCTGTGCCTGGGAAGGAGAAGTGTTCACATTGCTTCTCAGAATCGCGTTTGTGCAGAAAACACTAACACTTGTTCAGAAGGAAAGAAAGCACAGAGCCCCAGATTTTATGTTGCCCTGGAGAGCTTGCAGAGCACTGGGGAAAGGCAGGCAGAGAATTCCCTGCTAGCACCTTCTCTCTGCCTGGGAAGCAAAAGTGTTCACATTGCTTCGCAGAATCGCGTTTGTGCAGAAAACACTAACACTTGTTCAGAAGGAAAGAAAGCACAGAGCCCCAGATTTTATGTTGCCCTGGAGAGCTTGCAGAGCACTGGGGAAAGGCAGGCAGAGAATTCCCTGCTAGCACCTTCTCTGTGCCTGGGAAGGAGAAGTGTTCACATTGCTTCGCAGAATCGCGTTTGTGCAGAAAACACTAACACTTGTTCAGAAGGAAAGAAAGCACAGAGCCCCACATTTTATGTTGCCCTGGAGAGCTTGCAGAGCACTGGGGAAAGGCAGGCAGAGAATTCCCTGCTAGCACCTTCTCTGTGCCTGGGAAGCAAAAGTGTTCACATTGCTTCTCAGAATCGCGTTTGTGCAGAAAACACTAACACTTGTTCAGAAGGAAAGAAAGCACAGGGCCCCACATTTTATGTTGCCCTGGAGAGCTTGCAGAGCACTGGGGAAAGGCAGGCAGAGAATTCCCTGCTAGCACCTTCTCTCTGCCTGGGAAGCAAAAGTGTTCACATTGCTTCGCAGAATCGCGTTTGTGCAGAAAACACTAACACTTGTTCAGAAGGAAAGAAAGCACAGAGCCCCACATTTTATGTTGCCCTGGAGAGCTTGCAGAGCACTGGGGAAAGGCAGGCAGAGAATTCCCTGCTAGCACCTTCTCTGTGCCTGGGAAGGAGAAGTGTTCACATTGCTTCGCAGAATCGCGTTTGTGCAGAAAACACTAACACTTGTTCAGAAGGAAAGAAAGCACAGAGCCCCAGATTTTATGTTGCCCTGGAGAGCTTGCAGAGCACTGGGGAAAGGCAGGCAGAGAATTCCCTGCTAGCACCTTCTCTGTGCCTGGGAAGCAAAAGTGTTCACATAGCTTCGCAGAATCGCGTTTGTGCAGAAAACACTAACACTTGTTCAGAAGGAAAGAAAGCACAGAGCCCCACATTTTATGTTGCCCTGGAGAGCTTGCAGAGCACTGGGGAAAGGCAGGCAGAGAATTCCCTGCTAGCACCTTCTCTGTGCCTGGGAAGCAAAAGTGTTCACATTGCTTCGCAGAATCGCGTTTGTGCAGAAAACACTAACACTTGTTCAGAAGGAAAGAAAGCACAGAGCCCCACATTTTATGTTGCCCTGGAGAGCTTGCAGAGCACTGGGGAAAGGCAGGCAGAGAATTCCCTGCTAGCACCTTCTCTGTGCCTGGGAAGCAAAAGTGTTCACATTGCTTCGCAGAATCGCGTTTGTGCAGAAAACACTAACACTTGTTCAGAAGGAAAGAAAGCACAGAGCCCCAGATTTTATGTTGCCCTGGAGAGCTTGCAGAGCACTGGGGAAAGGCAGGCAGAGAATTCCCTGCTAGCACCTTCTCTGTGCCTGGGAAGGAGAAGTGTTCACATTGCTTCGCAGAATCGCGTTTGTGCAGAAAACACTAACACTTGTTCAGAAGGAAAGAAAGCACAGAGCCCCACATTTTATGTTGCCCTGGAGAGCTTGCAGAGCACTGGGGAAAGGCAGGCAGAGAATTCCCTGCTAGCACCTTCTCTGTGCCTGGGAAGCAAAAGTGTTCACATTGCTTCGCAGAATCGCGTTTGTGCAGAAAACACTAACACTTGTTCAGAAGGAAAGAAAGCACAGAGCCCCACATTTTATGTTGCCCTGGAGAGCTTGCAGAGCACTGGGGAAAGGCAGGCAGAGAATTCCCTGCTAGCACCTTCTCTGTGCCTGGGAAGGAGAAGTGTTCACATTGCTTCGCAGAATCGCGTTTGTGCAGAAAACACTAACACTTGTTCAGAAGGAAAGAAAGCACAGAGCCCCACATTTTATGTTGCCCTGGAGAGCTTGCAGAGCACTGGGGAAAGGCAGGCAGAGAATTCCCTGCTAGCACCTTCTCTGTGCCTGGGAAGCAAAAGTGTTCACATTGCTTCGCAGAATCGCGTTTGTGCAGAAAACACTAACACTTGTTCAGAAGGAAAGAAAGCACAGGGCCCCACATTTTATGTTGCCCTGGAGAGCTTGCAGAGCACTGGGGAAAGGCAGGCAGAGAATTCCCTGCTAGCACCTTCTCTGTGCCTGGGAAGGAGAAGTGTTCACATTGCTTCGCAGAATCGCGTTTGTGCAGAAAACACTAACACTTGTTCAGAAGGAAAGAAAGCACAGAGCCCCAGATTTTCTGTTGCCCTGGAGAGCTTGCAGAGCACTGGGGAAAGGCAGGCAGAGAATTCCCTGCTAGCACCTTCTCTGTGCCTGGGAAGGAGAAGTGTTCACATTGCTTCTCAGAATCGCGTTTGTGCAGAAAACACTAACACTTGTTCAGAAGGAAAGAAAGCACAGAGCCCCAGATTTTATGTTGCCCTGGAGAGCTTGCAGAGCACTGGGGAAAGGCAGGCAGAGAATTCCCTGCTAGCACCTTCTCTGTGCCTGGGAAGGAGAAGTGTTCACATTGCTTCGCAGAATCGCGTTTGTGCAGAAAACACTAACACTTGTTCAGAAGGAAAGAAAGCACAGAGCCCCACATTTTATGTTGCCCTGGAGAGCTTGCAGAGCACTGGGGAAAGGCAGGCAGAGAATTCCCTGCTAGCACCTTCTCTGTGCCTGGGAAGCAAAAGTGTTCACATTGCTTCGCAGAATCGCGTTTGTGCAGAAAACACTAACACTTGTTCAGAAGGAAAGAAAGCACAGAGCCCCACATTTTATGTTGCCCTGGAGAGCTTGCAGAGCACTGGGGAAAGGCAGGCAGAGAATTCCCTGCTAGCACCTTCTCTGTGCCTGGGAAGCAAAAGTGTTCACATTGCTTCGCAGAATCGCGTTTGTGCAGAAAACACTAACACTTGTTCAGAAGGAAAGAAAGCACAGAGCCCCACATTTTATGTTGCCCTGGAGAGCTTGCAGAGCACTGGGGAAAGGCAGGCAGAGAATTCCCTGCTAGCACCTTCTCTGTGCCTGGGAAGGAGAAGTGTTCACATTGCTTCGCAGAATCGCGTTTGTGCAGAAAACACTAACACTTGTTCAGAAGGAAAGAAAGCACAGGGCCCCAGATTTTATGTTGCCCTGGAGAGCTTGCAGAGCACTGGGGAAAGGCAGGCAGAGAATTCCCTGCTAGCACCTTCTCTGTGCCTGGGAAGCAAAAGTGTTCACATTGCTTCGCAGAATCGCGTTTGTGCAGAAAACACTAACACTTGTTCAGAAGGAAAGAAAGCACAGAGCCCCACATTTTCTGTTGCCCTGGAGAGCTTGCAGAGCACTGGGGAAAGGCAGGCAGAGAATTCCCTGCTAGCACCTTCTCTGTGCCTGGGAAGCAAAAGTGTTCACATTGCTTCGCAGAATCGCGTTTGTGCAGAAAACACTAACACTTGTTCAGAAGGAAAGAAAGCACAGAGCCCCAGATTTTCTGTTGCCCTGGAGAGCTTGCAGAGCACTGGGGAAAGGCAGGCAGAGAATTCCCTGCTAGCACCTTCTCTGTGCCTGGGAAGGAGAAGTGTTCACATTGCTTCGCAGAATCGCGTTTGTGCAGAAAACACTAACACTTGTTCAGAAGGAAAGAAAGCACAGAGCCCCAGATTTTCTGTTGCCCTGGAGAGCTTGCAGAGCACTGGGGAAAGGCAGGCAGAGAATTCCCTGCTAGCACCTTCTCTGTGCCTGGGAAGCAAAAGTGTTCACATTGCTTCTCAGAATCGCGTTTGTGCAGAAAACACTAACACTTGTTCAGAAGGAAAGAAAGCACAGAGCCCCAGATTTTATGTTGCCCTGGAGAGCTTGCAGAGCACTGGGGAAAGGCAGGCAGAGAATTCCCTGCTAGCACCTTCTCTGTGCCTGGGAAGGAGAAGTGTTCACATTGCTTCGCAGAATCGCGTTTGTGCAGAAAACACTAACACTTGTTCAGAAGGAAAGAAAGCACAGAGCCCCAGATTTTCTGTTGCCCTGGAGAGCTTGCAGAGCACTGGGGAAAGGCAGGCAGAGAATTCCCTGCTAGCACCTTCTCTGTGCCTGGGAAGGAGAAGTGTTCACATTGCTTCTCAGAATCGCGTTTGTGCAGAAAACACTAACACTTGTTCAGAAGGAAAGAAAGCACAGAGCCCCAGATTTTATGTTGCCCTGGAGAGCTTGCAGAGCACTGGGGAAAGGCAGGCAGAGAATTCCCTGCTAGCACCTTCTCTCTGCCTGGGAAGCAAAAGTGTTCACATTGCTTCGCAGAATCGCGTTTGTGCAGAAAACACTAACACTTGTTCAGAAGGAAAGAAAGCACAGAGCCCCAGATTTTATGTTGCCCTGGAGAGCTTGCAGAGCACTGGGGAAAGGCAGGCAGAGAATTCCCTGCTAGCACCTTCTCTGTGCCTGGGAAGCACAAGTGTTCACATTGCTTCTCAGAATCGCGTTTGTGCAGAAAACACTAACACTTGTTCAGAAGGAAAGAAAGCACAGAGCCCCAGATTTTCTGTTGCCCTGGAGAGCTTGCAGAGCACTGGGGAAAGGCAGGCAGAGAATTCCCTGCTAGCACCTTCTCTGTGCCTGGGAAGCAAAAGTGTTCACATTGCTTCGCAGAATCGCGTTTGTGCAGAAAACACTAACACTTCTTCAGAAGGAAAGAAAGCACAGGGCCCCAGATTTTATGTTGCCCTGGAGAGCTTGCAGAGCACTGGGGAAAGGCAGGCAGAGAATTCCCTGCTAGCACCTTCTCTGTGCCTGGGAAGCAAAAGTGTTCACATTGCTTCTCAGAATCGCGTTTGTGCAGAAAACACTAACACTTGTTCAGAAGGAAAGAAAGCACAGAGCCCCAGATTTTATGTTGCCCTGGAGAGCTTGCAGAGCACTGGGGAAAGGCAGGCAGAGAATTCCCTGCTAGCACCTTCTCTCTGCCTGGGAAGCAAAAGTGTTCACATTGCTTCGCAGAATCGCGTTTGTGCAGAAAACACTAACACTTGTTCAGAAGGAAAGAAAGCACAGAGCCCCACATTTTATGTTGCCCTGGAGAGCTTGCAGAGCACTGGGGAAAGGCAGGCAGAGAATTCCCTGCTAGCACCTTCTCTGTGCCTGGGAAGGAGAAGTGTTCACATTGCTTCGCAGAATCGCGTTTGTGCAGAAAACACTAACACTTGTTCAGAAGGAAAGAAAGCACAGAGCCCCAGATTTTATGTTGCCCTGGAGAGCTTGCAGAGCACTGGGGAAAGGCAGGCAGAGAATTCCCTGCTAGCACCTTCTCTGTGCCTGGGAAGCAAAAGTGTTCACATTGCTTCGCAGATTCGCGTTTGTGCAGAAAACACTAACACTTGTTCGGAAGGAAAGAAAGCACAGAGCCCCACATTTTATGTTGCCCTGGAGAGCTTGCAGAGCACTGGGGAAAGGCAGGCAGAGAATTCCCTGCTAGCACCTTCTCTGTGCCTGGGAAGCAAAAGTGTTCACATTGCTTCGCAGAATCGCGTTTGTGCAGAAAACACTAACACTTGTTCAGAAGGAAAGAAAGCACAGAGCCCCAGATTTTATGTTGCCCTGGAGAGCTTGCAGAGCACTGGGGAAAGGCAGGCAGAGAATTCCCTGCTAGCACCTTCTCTGTGCCTGGGAAGGAGAAGTGTTCACATTGCTTCGCAGAATCGCATTTGTGCAGAAAACACTAACACTTGTTCAGAAGGAAAGAAAGCACAGAGCCCCACATTTTATGTTGCCCTGGAGAGCTTGCAGAGCACTGGGGAAAGGCAGGCAGAGAATTCCCTGCTAGCACCTTCTCTGTGCCTGGGAAGCAAAAGTGTTCACATTGCTTCGCAGAATCGCGTTTGTGCAGAAAACACTAACACTTGTTCAGAAGGAAAGAAAGCACAGAGCCCCAGATTTTATGTTGCCCTGGAGAGCTTGCAGAGCACTGGGGAAAGGCAGGCAGAGAATTCCCTGCTAGCACCTTCTCTGTGCCTGGGAAGGAGAAGTGTTCACATTGCTTCGCAGAATCGCGTTTGTGCAGAAAACACTAACACTTGTTCAGAAGGAAAGAAAGCACAGAGCCCCACATTTTATGTTGCCCTGGAGAGCTTGCAGAGCACTGGGGAAAGGCAGGCAGAGAATTCCCTGCTAGCACCTTCTCTGTGCCTGGGAAGCAAAAGTGTTCACATTGCTTCGCAGAATCGCGTTTGTGCAGAAAACACTAACACTTGTTCAGAAGGAAAGAAAGCACAGAGCCCCACATTTTATGTTGCCCTGGAGAGCTTGCAGAGCACTGGGGAAAGGCAGGCAGAGAATTCCCTGCTAGCACCTTCTCTGTGCCTGGGAAGCAAAAGTGTTCACATTGCTTCGCAGAATCGCGTTTGTGCAGAAAACACTAACACTTGTTCAGAAGGAAAGAAAGCACAGAGCCCCAGATTTTCTGTTGCCCTGGAGAGCTTGCAGAGCACTGGGGAAAGGCAGGCAGAGAATTCCCTGCTAGCACCTTCTCTGTGCCTGGGAAGCAAAAGTGTTCACATTGCTTCGCAGAATCGCGTTTGTGCAGAAAACACTAACACTTGTTCAGAAGGAAAGAAAGCACAGAGCCCCAGATTTTCTGTTGCCCTGGAGAGCTTGCAGAGCACTGGGGAAAGGCAGGCAGAGAATTCCCTGCTAGCACCTTCTCTCTGCCTGGGAAGCAAAAGTGTTCACATTGCTTCGCAGAATCGCGTTTGTGCAGAAAACACTAACACTTGTTCAGAAGGAAAGAAAGCACAGAGCCCCACATTTTATGTTGCCCTGGAGAGCTTGCAGAGCACTGGGGAAAGGCAGGCAGAGAATTCCCTGCTAGCACCTTCTCTGTGCCTGGGAAGCAAAAGTGTTCACATTGCTTCGCAGAATCGCGTTTGTGCAGAAAACACTAACACTTGTTCAGAAGGAAAGAAAGCACAGAGCCCGACATTTTATGTTGCCCTGGAGAGCTTGCAGAGCACTGGGGAAAGGCAGGCAGAGAATTCCCTGCTAGCACCTTCTCTGTGCCTGGGAAGGAGAAGTGTTCACATTGCTTCGCAGAATCGCGTTTGTGCAGAAAACACTAACACTTGTTCAGAAGGAAAGAAAGCACAGAGCCCCAGATTTTCTGTTGCCCTGGAGAGCTTGCAGAGCACTGGGGAAAGGCAGGCAGAGAATTCCCTGCTAGCACCTTCTCTGTGCCTGGGAAGCAAAAGTGTTCACATTGCTTCTCAGAATCGCGTTTGTGCAGAAAACACTAACACTTGTTCAGAAGGAAAGAAAGCACAGAGCCCCAGATTTTCTGTTGCCCTGGAGAGCTTGCAGAGCACTGGGGAAAGGCAGGCAGAGAATTCCCTGCTAGCACCATCTCTGTGCCTGGGAAGCAAAAGTGTTCACATTGCTTCGCAGAATCGCGTTTGTGCAGAAAACACTAACACTTGTCCAGAAGGAAAGAAAGCACAGAGCCCCACATTTTATGTTGCCCTGGAGAGCTTGCAGAGCACTGGGGAAAGGCAGGCAGAGAATTCCCTGCTAGCACCTTCTCTGTGCCTGGGAAGCACAAGTGTTCACATTGCTTCGCAGAATCGCGTTTGTGCAGAAAACACTAACACTTGTTCAGAAGGAAAGAAAGCCCAGAGCCCCACATTTTATGATGCCCTGGAGAGCTTGCAGAGCACTGGGGAAAGGCAGGCAGAGAATTCCCTGCTAGCACCTTCTCTGTGCCTGGGAAGCACAAGTGTTCACATTGCTTCGCAGAATCGCGTTTGTGCAGAAAACACTAACACTTGTTCAGAAGGAAAGAAAGCCCAGAGCCCCACATTTTATGTTGCCCTGGAGAGCTTGCAGAGCACTGGGGAAAGGCAGGCAGAGAATTCCCTGCTAGCACCTTCTCTGTGCCTGGGAAGCAAAAGTGTTCACATTGCTTCTCAGAATCGCGTTTGTGCAGAAAACACTAACACTTGTTCAGAAGGAAAGAAAGCACAGAGCCCCAGATTTTCTGTTGCCCTGGAGAGCTTGCAGAGCACTGGGGAAAGGCAGGCAGAGAATTCCCTGCTAGCACCTTCTCTGTGCCTGGGAAGGAGAAGTGTTCACATTGCTTCGCAGAATCGCGTTTGTGCAGAAAACACTAACACTTGTTCAGAAGGAAAGAAAGCACAGAGCCCCAGATTTTATGTTGCCCTGGAGAGCTTGCAGAGCACTGGGGAAAGGCAGGCAGAGAATTCCCTGCTAGCACCTTCTCTGTGCCTGGGAAGCAAAAGTGTTCACATTGCTTCGCAGAATCGCGTTTGTGCAGAAAACACTAACACTTGTTCAGAAGGAAAGAAAGCACAGGGCCCCACATTTTATGTTGCCCTGGAGAGCTTGCAGAGCACTGGGGAAAGGCAGGCAGAGAATTCCCTGCTAGCACCTTCTCTCTGCCTGGGAAGCAAAAGTGTTCACATTGCTTCGCAGAATCGCGTTTGTGCAGAAAACACTAACACTTGTTCAGAAGGAAAGAAAGCACAGAGCCCCAGATTTTATGTTGCCCTGGAGAGCTTGCAGAGCACTGGGGAAAGGCAGGCAGAGAATTCCCTGCTAGCACCTTCTCTGTGCCTGGGAAGCACAAGTGTTCACATTGCTTCGCAGAATCGCGTTTGTGCAGAAAACACTAACACTTGTTCAGAAGGAAAGAAAGCACAGAGCTCCAGATTTTATGTTGCCCTGGAGAGCTTGCAGAGCACTGGGGAAAGGCAGGCAGAGAATTCCCTGCTAGCACCTTCTCTGTGCCTGGGAAGGAGAAGTGTTCACATTGCTTCGCAGAATCGCGTTTGTGCAGAAAACACTAACACTTGTTCAGAAGGAAAGAAAGCACAGAGCCCCACATTTTATGTTGCCCTGGAGAGCTTGCAGAGCACTGGGGAAAGGCAGGCAGAGAATTCCCTGCTAGCACCTTCTCTGTGCCTGGGAAGCAAAAGTGTTCACATTGCTTCTCAGAATCGCGTTTGTGCAGAAAACACTAACACTTGTTCAGAAGGAAAGAAAGCACAGAGCCCCACATTTTATGTTGCCCTGGAGAGCTTGCAGAGCACTGGGGAAAGGCAGGCAGAGAATTCCCTGCTAGCACCTTCTCTGTGCCTGGGAAGGAGAAGTGTTCACATTGCTTCGCAGAATCGCGTTTGTGCAGAAAACACTAACACTTGTTCAGAAGGAAAGAAAGCACAGAGCCCCAGATTTTCTGTTGCCCTGGAGAGCTTGCAGAGCACTGGGGAAAGGCAGGCAGAGAATTCCCTGCTAGCACCTTCTCTGTGCCTGGGAAGGAGAAGTGTTCACATTGCTTCTCAGAATCGCGTTTGTGCAGAAAACACTAACACTTGTTCAGAAGGAAAGAAAGCACAGAGCCCCAGATTTTATGTTGCCCTGGAGAGCTTGCAGAGCACTGGGGAAAGGCAGGCAGAGAATTCCCTGCTAGCACCTTCTCTCTGCCTGGGAAGGAGAAGTGTTCACATTGCTTCTCAGAATCGCGTTTGTGCAGAAAACACTAACACTTGTTCAGAAGGAAAGAAAGCACAGAGCCCCAGATTTTATGTTGCCCTGGAGAGCTTGCAGAGCACTGGGGAAAGGCAGGCAGAGAATTCCCTGCTAGCACCTTCTCTGTGCCTGGGAAGCACAAGTGTTCACATTGCTTCTCAGAATCGCGTTTGTGCAGAAAACACTAACACTTGTTCAGAAGGAAAGAAAGCACAGAGCCCCAGATTTTCTGTTGCCCTGGAGAGCTTGCAGAGCACTGGGGAAAGGCAGGCAGAGAATTCCCTGCTAGCACCTTCTCTGTGCCTGGGAAGCAAAAGTGTTCACATTGCTTCGCAGAATCGCGTTTGTGCAGAAAACACTAACACTTCTTCAGAAGGAAAGAAAGCACAGGGCCCCAGATTTTCTGTTGCCCTGGAGAGCTTGCAGAGCACTGGGGAAAGGCAGGCAGAGAATTCCCTGCTAGCACCTTCTCTGTGCCTGGGAAGCAAAAGTGTTCACATTGCTTCTCAGAATCGCGTTTGTGCAGAAAACACTAACACTTGTTCAGAAGGAAAGAAAGCACAGAGCCCCACATTTTATGTTGCCCTGGAGAGCTTGCAGAGCACTGGGGAAAGGCAGGCAGAGAATTCCCTGCTAGCACCTTCTCTGTGCCTGGGAAGGAGAAGTGTTCACATTGCTTCGCAGAATCGCGTTTGTGCAGAAAACACTAACACTTGTTCAGAAGGAAAGAAAGCACAGAGCCCCACATTTTATGTTGCCCTGGAGAGCTTGCAGAGCACTGGGGAAAGGCAGGCAGAGAATTCCCTGCTAGCACCTTCTCTGTGCCTGGGAAGCAAAAGTGTTCACATTGCTTCGCAGATTCGCGTTTGTGCAGAAAACACTAACACTTGTTCGGAAGGAAAGAAAGCACAGAGCCCCACATTTTATGTTGCCCTGGAGAGCTTGCAGAGCACTGGGGAAAGGCAGGCAGAGAATTCCCTGCTAGCACCTTCTCTGTGCCTGGGAAGCAAAAGTGTTCACATTGCTTCGCAGAATCGCGTTTGTGCAGAAAACACTAACACTTGTTCAGAAGGAAAGAAAGCACAGAGCCCCAGATTTTCTGTTGCCCTGGAGAGCTTGCAGAGCACTGGGGAAAGGCAGGCAGAGAATTCCCTGCTAGCACCTTCTCTGTGCCTGGGAAGGAGAAGTGTTCACATTGCTTCGCAGAATCGCATTTGTGCAGAAAACACTAACACTTGTTCAGAAGGAAAGAAAGCACAGAGCCCCACATTTTATGTTGCCCTGGAGAGCTTGCAGAGCACTGGGGAAAGGCAGGCAGAGAATTCCCTGCTAGCACCTTCTCTGTGCCTGGGAAGGAGAAGTGTTCACATTGCTTCGCAGAATCGCGTTTGTGCAGAAAACACTAACACTTGTTCAGAAGGAAAGAAAGCACAGAGCCCCACATTTTCTGTTGCCCTGGAGAGCTTGCAGAGCACTGGGGAAAGGCAGGCAGAGAATTCCCTGCTAGCACCTTCTCTGTGCCTGGGAAGCAAAAGTGTTCACATTGCTTCGCAGAATCGCGTTTGTGCAGAAAACACTAACACTTGTTCAGAAGGAAAGAAAGCACAGAGCCCCACATTTTATGTTGCCCTGGAGAGCTTGCAGAGCACTGGGGAAAGGCAGGCAGAGAATTCCCTGCTAGCACCTTCTCTGTGCCTGGGAAGCAAAAGTGTTCACATTGCTTCGCAGAATCGCGTTTGTGCAGAAAACACTAACACTTGTTCAGAAGGAAAGAAAGCACAGAGCCCCAGATTTTATGTTGCCCTGGAGAGCTTGCAGAGCACTGGGGAAAGGCAGGCAGAGAATTCCCTGCTAGCACCTTCTCTGTGCCTGGGAAGCAAAAGTGTTCACATTGCTTCGCAGAATCGCGTTTGTGCAGAAAACACTAACACTTGTTCAGAAGGAAAGAAAGCACAGAGCCCCAGATTTTCTGTTGCCCTGGAGAGCTTGCAGAGCACTGGGGAAAGGCAGGCAGAGAATTCCCTGCTAGCACCTTCTCTCTGCCTGGGAAGCAAAAGTGTTCACATTGCTTCGCAGAATCGCGGTTGTGCAGAAAACACTAACACTTGTTCAGAAGGAAAGAAAGCACAGAGCCCCACATTTTCTGTTGCCCTGGAGAGCTTGCAGAGCACTGGGGAAAGGCAGGCAGAGAATTCCCTGCTAGCACCTTCTCTGTGACTGGGAAGCAAAAGTGTTCACATTGCTTCGCAGAATCGCGTTTGTGCAGAAAACACTAACACTTGTTCAGAAGGAAAGAAAGCACAGAGCCCGACATTTTATGTTGCCCTGGAGAGCTTGCAGAGCACTGGGGAAAGGCAGGCAGAGAATTCCCTGCTAGCACCTTCTCTGTGCCTGGGAAGGAGAAGTGTTCACATTGCTTCGCAGAATCGCGTTTGTGCAGAAAACACTAACACTTGTTCAGAAGGAAAGAAAGCACAGAGCCCCACATTTTATGTTGCCCTGGAGAGCTTGCAGAGCACTGGGGAAAGGCAGGCAGAGAATTCCCTGCTAGCACCTTCTCTGTGCCTGGGAAGCAAAAGTGTTCACATTGCTTCTCAGAATCGCGTTTGTGCAGAAAACACTAACACTTGTTCAGAAGGAAAGAAAGCACAGAGCCCCACATTTTATGTTGCCCTGGAGAGCTTGCAGAGCACTGGGGAAAGGCAGGCAGAGAATTCCCTGCTAGCACCTTCTCTGTGCCTGGGAAGGAGAAGTGTTCACATTGCTTCGCAGAATCGCGTTTGTGCAGAAAACACTAACACTTGTTCAGAAGGAAAGAAAGCACAGAGCCCCAGATTTTCTGTTGCCCTGGAGAGCTTGCAGAGCACTGGGGAAAGGCAGGCAGAGAATTCCCTGCTAGCACCTTCTCTGTGCCTGGGAAGGAGAAGTGTTCACATTGCTTCTCAGAATCGCGTTTGTGCAGAAAACACTAACACTTGTTCAGAAGGAAAGAAAGCACAGAGCCCCAGATTTTATGTTGCCCTGGAGAGCTTGCAGAGCACTGGGGAAAGGCAGGCAGAGAATTCCCTGCTAGCACCTTCTCTCTGCCTGGGAAGCAAAAGTGTTCACATTGCTTCGCAGAATCGCGTTTGTGCAGAAAACACTAACACTTGTTCAGAAGGAAAGAAAGCACAGAGCCCCAGATTTTATGTTGCCCTGGAGAGCTTGCAGAGCACTGGGGAAAGGCAGGCAGAGAATTCCCTGCTAGCACCTTCTCTGTGCCTGGGAAGCACAAGTGTTCACATTGCTTCTCAGAATCGCGTTTGTGCAGAAAACACTAACACTTGTTCAGAAGGAAAGAAAGCACAGAGCCCCAGATTTTCTGTTGCCCTGGAGAGCTTGCAGAGCACTGGGGAAAGGCAGGCAGAGAATTCCCTGCTAGCACCTTCTCTGTGCCTGGGAAGCAAAAGTGTTCACATTGCTTCGCAGAATCGCGTTTGTGCAGAAAACACTAACACTTCTTCAGAAGGAAAGAAAGCACAGGGCCCCAGATTTTATGTTGCCCTGGAGAGCTTGCAGAGCACTGGGGAAAGGCAGGCAGAGAATTCCCTGCTAGCACCTTCTCTGTGCCTGGGAAGCAAAAGTGTTCACATTGCTTCTCAGAATCGCGTTTGTGCAGAAAACACTAACACTTGTTCAGAAGGAAAGAAAGCACAGAGCCCCACATTTTATGTTGCCCTGGAGAGCTTGCAGAGCACTGGGGAAAGGCAGGCAGAGAATTCCCTGCTAGCACCTTCTCTGTGCCTGGGAAGGAGAAGTGTTCACATTGCTTCGCAGAATCGCGTTTGTGCAGAAAACACTAACACTTGTTCAGAAGGAAAGAAAGCACAGAGCCCCACATTTTATGTTGCCCTGGAGAGCTTGCAGAGCACTGGGGAAAGGCAGGCAGAGAATTCCCTGCTAGCACCTTCTCTGTGCCTGGGAAGCAAAAGTGTTCACATTGCTTCGCAGATTCGCGTTTGTGCAGAAAACACTAACACTTGTTCGGAAGGAAAGAAAGCACAGAGCCCCACATTTTATGTTGCCCTGGAGAGCTTGCAGAGCACTGGGGAAAGGCAGGCAGAGAATTCCCTGCTAGCACCTTCTCTGTGCCTGGGAAGCAAAAGTGTTCACATTGCTTCGCAGAATCGCGTTTGTGCAGAAAACACTAACACTTGTTCAGAAGGAAAGAAAGCACAGAGCCCCAGATTTTCTGTTGCCCTGGAGAGCTTGCAGAGCACTGGGGAAAGGCAGGCAGAGAATTCCCTGCTAGCACCTTCTCTGTGCCTGGGAAGGAGAAGTGTTCACATTGCTTCGCAGAATCGCATTTGTGCAGAAAACACTAACACTTGTTCAGAAGGAAAGAAAGCACAGAGCCCCACATTTTATGTTGCCCTGGAGAGCTTGCAGAGCACTGGGGAAAGGCAGGCAGAGAATTCCCTGCTAGCACCTTCTCTGTGCCTGGGAAGCAAAAGTGTTCACATTGCTTCGCAGAATCGCGTTTGTGCAGAAAACACTAACACTTGTTCAGAAGGAAAGAAAGCACAGAGCCCCACATTTTATGTTGCCCTGGAGAGCTTGCAGAGCACTGGGGAAAGGCAGGCAGAGAATTCCCTGCTAGCACCTTCTCTGTGCCTGGGAAGCAAAAGTGTTCACATTGCTTCGCAGAATCGCGTTTGTGCAGAAAACACTAACACTTGTTCAGAAGGAAAGAAAGCACAGAGCCCCACATTTTATGTTGCCCTGGAGAGCTTGCAGAGCACTGGGGAAAGGCAGGCAGAGAATTCCCTGCTAGCACCTTCTCTGTGCCTGGGAAGCAAAAGTGTTAACATTGCTTCGCAGAATCGCGTTTGTGCAGAAAACACTAACACTTGTTCAGAAGGAAAGAAAGCACAGAGCCCCAGATTTTCTGTTGCCCTGGAGAGCTTGCAGAGCACTGGGGAAAGGCAGGCAGAGAATTCCCTGCTAGCACCTTCTCTGTGCCTGGGAAGCAAAAGTGTTCACATTGCTTCGCAGAATCGCGTTTGTGCAGAAAACACTAACACTTGTTCAGAAGGAAAGAAAGCACAGAGCCCCAGATTTTCTGTTGCCCTGGAGAGCTTGCAGAGCACTGGGGAAAGGCAGGCAGAGAATTCCCTGCTAGCACCTTCTCTCTGCCTGGGAAGCAAAAGTGTTCACATTGCTTCGCAGAATCGCGGTTGTGCAGAAAACACTAACACTTGTTCAGAAGGAAAGAAAGCACAGAGCCCCACATTTTCTGTTGCCCTGGAGAGCTTGCAGAGCACTGGGGAAAGGCAGGCAGAGAATTCCCTGCTAGCACCTTCTCTGTGCCTGGGAAGCAAAAGTGTTCACATTGCTTCGCAGAATCGCGTTTGTGCAGAAAACACTAACACTTGTTCAGAAGGAAAGAAAGCACAGAGCCCGACATTTTATGTTGCCCTGGAGAGCTTGCAGAGCACTGGGGAAAGGCAGGCAGAGAATTCCCTGCTAGCACCTTCTCTGTGCCTGGGAAGGAGAAGTGTTCACATTGCTTCGCAGAATCGCGTTTGTGCAGAAAACACTAACACTTCTTCAGAAGGAAAGAAAGCACAGGGCCCCAGATTTTATGTTGCCCTGGAGAGCTTGCAGAGCACTGGGGAAAGGCAGGCAGAGAATTCCCTGCTAGCACCTTCTCTGTGCCTGGGAAGCAAAAGTGTTCACATTGCTTCTCAGAATCGCGTTTGTGCAGAAAACACTAACACTTGTTCAGAAGGAAAGAAAGCACAGAGCCCCACATTTTATGTTGCCCTGGAGAGCTTGCAGAGCACTGGGGAAAGGCAGGCAGAGAATTCCCTGCTAGCACCATCTCTGTGCCTGGGAAGCAAAAGTGTTCACATTGCTTCGCAGAATCGCGTTTGTGCAGAAAACACTAACACTTGTCCAGAAGGAAAGAAAGCACAGAGCCCCACATTTTATGTTGCCCTGGAGAGCTTGCAGAGCACTGGGGAAAGGCAGACAGAGAATTCCCTGCTAGCACCTTCTCTGTGCCTGGGAAGCACAAGTGTTCACATTGCTTCGCAGAATCGCGTTTGTGCAGAAAACACTAACACTTGTTCAGAAGGAAAGAAAGCACAGAGCCCCACATTTTCTGTTGCCCTGGAGAGCTTGCAGAGCACTGGGGAAAGGCAGGCAGAGAATTCCCTGCTAGCACCTTCTCTGTGCCTGGGAAGGAGAAGTGTTCACATTGCTTCTCAGAATCGCGTTTGTGCAGAAAACACTAACACTTGTTCAGAAGGAAAGAAAGCACAGAGCCCCAGATTTTCTGTTGCCCTGGAGAGCTTGCAGAGCACTGGGGAAAGGCAGGCAGAGAATTCCCTGCTAGCACCTTCTCTCTGCCTGGGAAGCAAAAGTGTTCACATTGCTTCGCAGAATCGCGTTTGTGCAGAAAACACTAACACTTGTTCAGAAGGAAAGAAAGCACAGAGCCCCAGATTTTATGTTGCCCTGGAGAGCTTGCAGAGCACTGGGGAAAGGCAGGCAGAGAATTCCCTGCTAGCACCTTCTCTGTGCCTGGGAAGCACAAGTGTTCACATTGCTTCGCAGAATCGCGTTTGTGCAGAAAACACTAACACTTGTTCAGAAGGAAAGAAAGCACAGAGCCCCAGATTTTATGTTGCCCTGGAGAGCTTGCAGAGCACTGGGGAAAGGCAGGCAGAGAATTCCCTGCTAGCACCTTCTCTGTGCCTGGGAAGGAGAAGTGTTCACATTGCTTCGCAGAATCGCGTTTGTGCAGAAAACACTAACACTTGTTCAGAAGGAAAGAAAGCACAGAGCCCCACATTTTATGTTGCCCTGGAGAGCTTGCAGAGCACTGGGGAAAGGCAGGCAGAGAATTCCCTGCTAGCACCTTCTCTGTGCCTGGGAAGCAAAAGTGTTCACATTGCTTCGCAGAATCGCGTTTGTGCAGAAAACACTAACACTTGTTCAGAAGGAAAGAAAGCACAGAGCCCCAGATTTTCTGTTGCCCTGGAGAGCTTGCAGAGCACTGGGGAAAGGCAGGCAGAGAATTCCCTGCTAGCACCTTCTCTGTGCCTGGGAAGCAAAAGTGTTCACATTGCTTCGCAGAATCGCGTTTGTGCAGAAAACACTAACACTTGTTCAGAAGGAAAGAAAGCACAGAGCCCCAGATTTTCTGTTGCCCTGGAGAGCTTGCAGAGCACTGGGGAAAGGCAGGCAGAGAATTCCCTGCTAGCACCTTCTCTGTGCCTGGGAAGCAAAAGTGTTCACATTGCTTCTCAGAATCGCGTTTGTGCAGAAAACACTAACACTTGTTCAGAAGGAAAGAAAGCACAGAGCCCCACATTTTATGTTGCCCTGGAGAGCTTGCAGAGCACTGGGGAAAGGCAGGCAGAGAATTCCCTGCTAGCACCTTCTCTGTGCCTGGGAAGGAGAAGTGTTCACATTGCTTCGCAGAATCGCGTTTGTGCAGAAAACACTAACACTTGTTCAGAAGGAAAGAAAGCACAGAGCCCCAGATTTTCTGTTGCCCTGGAGAGCTTGCAGAGCACTGGGGAAAGGCAGGCAGAGAATTCCCTGCTAGCACCTTCTCTGTGCCTGGGAAGGAGAAGTGTTCACATTGCTTCTCAGAATCGCGTTTGTGCAGAAAACACTAACACTTGTTCAGAAGGAAAGAAAGCACAGAGCCCCAGATTTTATGTTGCCCTGGAGAGCTTGCAGAGCACTGGGGAAAGGCAGGCAGAGAATTCCCTGCTAGCACCTTCTCTCTGCCTGGGAAGCAAAAGTGTTCACATTGCTTCGCAGAATCGCGTTTGTGCAGAAAACACTAACACTTGTTCAGAAGGAAAGAAAGCACAGAGCCCCAGATTTTATGTTGCCCTGGAGAGCTTGCAGAGCACTGGGGAAAGGCAGGCAGAGAATTCCCTGCTAGCACCTTCTCTGTGCCTGGGAAGCACAAGTGTTCACATTGCTTCTCAGAATCGCGTTTGTGCAGAAAACACTAACACTTGTTCAGAAGGAAAGAAAGCACAGAGCCCCAGATTTTCTGTTGCCCTGGAGAGCTTGCAGAGCACTGGGGAAAGGCAGGCAGAGAATTCCCTGCTAGCACCTTCTCTGTGCCTGGGAAGCAAAAGTGTTCACATTGCTTCGCAGAATCGCGTTTGTGCAGAAAACACTAACACTTCTTCAGAAGGAAAGAAAGCACAGGGCCCCAGATTTTATGTTGCCCTGGAGAGCTTGCAGAGCACTGGGGAAAGGCAGGCAGAGAATTCCCTGCTAGCACCTTCTCTGTGCCTGGGAAGCAAAAGTGTTCACATTGCTTCTCAGAATCGCGTTTGTGCAGAAAACACTAACACTTGTTCAGAAGGAAAGAAAGCACAGAGCCCCACATTTTATGTTGCCCTGGAGAGCTTGCAGAGCACTGGGGAAAGGCAGGCAGAGAATTCCCTGCTAGCACCTTCTCTGTGCCTGGGAAGGAGAAGTGTTCACATTGCTTCGCAGAATCGCGTTTGTGCAGAAAACACTAACACTTGTTCAGAAGGAAAGAAAGCACAGAGCCCCAGATTTTATGTTGCCCTGGAGAGCTTGCAGAGCACTGGGGAAAGGCAGGCAGAGAATTCCCTGCTAGCACCTTCTCTGTGCCTGGGAAGCAAAAGTGTTCACATTGCTTCGCAGATTCGCGTTTGTGCAGAAAACACTAACACTTGTTCGGAAGGAAAGAAAGCACAGAGCCCCACATTTTATGTTGCCCTGGAGAGCTTGCAGAGCACTGGGGAAAGGCAGGCAGAGAATTCCCTGCTAGCACCTTCTCTGTGCCTGGGAAGCAAAAGTGTTCACATTGCTTCGCAGAATCGCGTTTGTGCAGAAAACACTAACACTTGTTCAGAAGGAAAGAAAGCACAGAGCCCCAGATTTTCTGTTGCCCTGGAGAGCTTGCAGAGCACTGGGGAAAGGCAGGCAGAGAATTCCCTGCTAGCACCTTCTCTGTGCCTGGGAAGGAGAAGTGTTCACATTGCTTCGCAGAATCGCATTTGTGCAGAAAACACTAACACTTGTTCAGAAGGAAAGAAAGCACAGAGCCCCACATTTTATGTTGCCCTGGAGAGCTTGCAGAGCACTGGGGAAAGGCAGGCAGAGAATTCCCTGCTAGCACCTTCTCTGTGCCTGGGAAGGAGAAGTGTTCACATTGCTTCGCAGAATCGCGTTTGTGCAGAAAACACTAACACTTGTTCAGAAGGAAAGAAAGCACAGAGCCCCACATTTTATGTTGCCCTGGAGAGCTTGCAGAGCACTGGGGAAAGGCAGGCAGAGAATTCCCTGCTAGCACCTTCTCTGTGCCTGGGAAGCAAAAGTGTTCACATTGCTTCGCAGAATCGCGTTTGTGCAGAAAACACTAACACTTGTTCAGAAGGAAAGAAAGCACAGAGCCCCACATTTTATGTTGCCCTGGAGAGCTTGCAGAGCACTGGGGAAAGGCAGGCAGAGAATTCCCTGCTAGCACCTTCTCTGTGCCTGGGAAGCAAAAGTGTTCACATTGCTTCGCAGAATCGCGTTTGTGCAGAAAACACTAACACTTGTTCAGAAGGAAAGAAAGCACAGAGCCCCAGATTTTCTGTTGCCCTGGAGAGCTTGCAGAGCACTGGGGAAAGGCAGGCAGAGAATTCCCTGCTAGCACCTTCTCTGTGCCTGGGAAGCAAAAGTGTTCACATTGCTTCGCAGAATCGCGTTTGTGCAGAAAACACTAACACTTGTTCAGAAGGAAAGAAAGCACAGAGCCCCAGATTTTCTGTTGCCCTGGAGAGCTTGCAGAGCACTGGGGAAAGGCAGGCAGAGAATTCCCTGCTAGCACCTTCTCTCTGCCTGGGAAGCAAAAGTGTTCACATTGCTTCGCAGAATCGCGGTTGTGCAGAAAACACTAACACTTGTTCAGAAGGAAAGAAAGCACAGAGCCCCACATTTTCTGTTGCCCTGGAGAGCTTGCAGAGCACTGGGGAAAGGCAGGCAGAGAATTCCCTGCTAGCACCTTCTCTGTGCCTGGGAAGCAAAAGTGTTCACATTGCTTCGCAGAATCGCGTTTGTGCAGAAAACACTAACACTTGTTCAGAAGGAAAGAAAGCACAGAGCCCGACATTTTATGTTGCCCTGGAGAGCTTGCAGAGCACTGGGGAAAGGCAGGCAGAGAATTCCCTGCTAGCACCTTCTCTGTGCCTGGGAAGGAGAAGTGTTCACATTGCTTCGCAGAATCGCGTTTGTGCAGAAAACACTAACACTTGTTCAGAAGGAAAGAAAGCACAGAGCCCCACATTTTCTGTTGCCCTGGAGAGCTTGCAGAGCACTGGGGAAAGGCAGGCAGAGAATTCCCTGCTAGCACCTTCTCTGTGCCTGGGAAGCAAAAGTGTTCACATTGCTTCGCAGAATCGCGTTTGTGCAGAAAACACTAACACTTGTTCAGAAGGAAAGAAAGCACAGAGCCCGACATTTTATGTTGCCCTGGAGAGCTTGCAGAGCACTGGGGAAAGGCAGGCAGAGAATTCCCTGCTAGCACCTTCTCTGTGCCTGGGAAGGAGAAGTGTTCACATTGCTTCGCAGAATCGCGTTTGTGCAGAAAACACTAACACTTGTTCAGAAGGAAAGAAAGCACAGAGCCCCACATTTTATGTTGCCCTGGAGAGCTTGCAGAGCACTGGGGAAAGGCAGGCAGAGAATTCCCTGCTAGCACCTTCTCTGTGCCTGGGAAGCAAAAGTGTTCACATTGCTTCTCAGAATCGCGTTTGTGCAGAAAACACTAACACTTGTTCAGAAGGAAAGAAAGCACAGAGCCCCACATTTTATGTTGCCCTGGAGAGCTTGCAGAGCACTGGGGAAAGGCAGGCAGAGAATTCCCTGCTAGCACCTTCTCTGTGCCTGGGAAGCAAAAGTGTTCACATTGCTTCGCAGAATCGCGTTTGTGCAGAAAACACTAACACTTCTTCAGAAGGAAAGAAAGCACAGGGCCCCAGATTTTATGTTGCCCTGGAGAGCTTGCAGAGCACTGGGGAAAGGCAGGCAGAGAATTCCCTGCTAGCACCTTCTCTGTGCCTGGGAAGGAGAAGTGTTCACATTGCTTCGCAGAATCGCATTTGTGCAGAAAACACTAACACTTGTTCAGAAGGAAAGAAAGCACAGAGCCCCACATTTTATGTTGCCCTGGAGAGCTTGCAGAGCACTGGGGAAAGGCAGGCAGAGAATTCCCTGCTAGCACCTTCTCTGTGCCTGGGAAGGAGAAGTGTTCACATTGCTTCGCAGAATCGCGTTTGTGCAGAAAACACTAACACTTGTTCAGAAGGAAAGAAAGCACAGAGCCCCACATTTTATGTTGCCCTGGAGAGCTTGCAGAGCACTGGGGAAAGGCAGGCAGAGAATTCCCTGCTAGCACCTTCTCTGTGCCTGGGAAGCAAAAGTGTTCACATTGCTTCGCAGAATCGCGTTTGTGCAGAAAACACTAACACTTGTTCAGAAGGAAAGAAAGCACAGAGCCCCACATTTTATGTTGCCCTGGAGAGCTTGCAGAGCACTGGGGAAAGGCAGGCAGAGAATTCCCTGCTAGCACCTTCTCTGTGCCTGGGAAGCAAAAGTGTTCACATTGCTTCGCAGAATCGCGTTTGTGCAGAAAACACTAACACTTGTTCAGAAGGAAAGAAAGCACAGAGCCCCAGATTTTCTGTTGCCCTGGAGAGCTTGCAGAGCACTGGGGAAAGGCAGGCAGAGAATTCCCTGCTAGCACCTTCTCTGTGCCTGGGAAGCAAAAGTGTTCACATTGCTTCGCAGAATCGCGTTTGTGCAGAAAACACTAACACTTGTTCAGAAGGAAAGAAAGCACAGAGCCCCAGATTTTATGTTGCCCTGGAGAGCTTGCAGAGCACTGGGGAAAGGCAGGCAGAGAATTCCCTGCTAGCACCTTCTCTCTGCCTGGGAAGCAAAAGTGTTCACATTGCTTCGCAGAATCGCGGTTGTGCAGAAAACACTAACACTTGTTCAGAAGGAAAGAAAGCACAGAGCCCCACATTTTCTGTTGCCCTGGAGAGCTTGCAGAGCACTGGGGAAAGGCAGGCAGAGAATTCCCTGCTAGCACCTTCTCTGTGCCTGGGAAGCAAAAGTGTTCACATTGCTTCGCAGAATCGCGTTTGTGCAGAAAACACTAACACTTGTTCAGAAGGAAAGAAAGCACAGAGCCCGACATTTTATGTTGCCCTGGAGAGCTTGCAGAGCACTGGGGAAAGGCAGGCAGAGAATTCCCTGCTAGCACCTTCTCTGTGCCTGGGAAGGAGAAGTGTTCACATTGCTTCGCAGAATCGCGTTTGTGCAGAAAACACTAACACTTCTTCAGAAGGAAAGAAAGCACAGGGCCCCAGATTTTATGTTGCCCTGGAGAGCTTGCAGAGCACTGGGGAAAGGCAGGCAGAGAATTCCCTGCTAGCACCTTCTCTGTGCCTGGGAAGCAAAAGTGTTCACATTGCTTCTCAGAATCGCGTTTGTGCAGAAAACACTAACACTTGTTCAGAAGGAAAGAAAGCACAGAGCCCCACATTTTATGTTGCCCTGGAGAGCTTGCAGAGCACTGGGGAAAGGCAGGCAGAGAATTCCCTGCTAGCACCATCTCTGTGCCTGGGAAGCAAAAGTGTTCACATTGCTTCGCAGAATCGCGTTTGTGCAGAAAACACTAACACTTGTCCAGAAGGAAAGAAAGCACAGAGCCCCACATTTTATGTTGCCCTGGAGAGCTTGCAGAGCACTGGGGAAAGGCAGACAGAGAATTCCCTGCTAGCACCTTCTCTGTGCCTGGGAAGCACAAGTGTTCACATTGCTTCGCAGAATCGCGTTTGTGCAGAAAACACTAACACTTGTTCAGAAGGAAAGAAAGCACAGAGCCCCACATTTTCTGTTGCCCTGGAGAGCTTGCAGAGCACTGGGGAAAGGCAGGCAGAGAATTCCCTGCTAGCACCTTCTCTGTGCCTGGGAAGCAAAAGTGTTCACATTGCTTCTCAGAATCGCGTTTGTGCAGAAAACACTAACACTTGTTCAGAAGGAAAGAAAGCACAGAGCCCCAGATTTTCTGTTGCCCTGGAGAGCTTGCAGAGCACTGGGGAAAGGCAGGCAGAGAATTCCCTGCTAGCACCTTCTCTGTGCCTGGGAAGCAAAAGTGTTCACATTGCTTCGCAGAATCGCGTTTGTGCAGAAAACACTAACACTTGTTCAGAAGGAAAGAAAGCACAGAGCCCCAGATTTTATGTTGCCCTGGAGAGCTTGCAGAGCACTGGGGAAAGGCAGGCAGAGAATTCCCTGCTAGCACCTTCTCTGTGCCTGGGAAGCACAAGTGTTCACATTGCTTCGCAGAATCGCGTTTGTGCAGAAAACACTAACACTTGTTCAGAAGGAAAGAAAGCACAGAGCCCCAGATTTTATGTTGCCCTGGAGAGCTTGCAGAGCACTGGGGAAAGGCAGGCAGAGAATTCCCTGCTAGCACCTTCTCTGTGCCTGGGAAGGAGAAGTGTTCACATTGCTTCGCAGAATCGCGTTTGTGCAGAAAACACTAACACTTGTTCAGAAGGAAAGAAAGCACAGAGCCCCACATTTTATGTTGCCCTGGAGAGCTTGCAGAGCACTGGGGAAAGGCAGGCAGAGAATTCCCTGCTAGCACCTTCTCTCTGCCTGGGAAGCAAAAGTGTTCACATTGCTTCGCAGAATCGCGTTTGTGCAGAAAACACTAACACTTGTTCAGAAGGAAAGAAAGCACAGAGCCCCAGATTTTCTGTTGCCCTGGAGAGCTTGCAGAGCACTGGGGAAAGGCAGGCAGAGAATTCCCTGCTAGCACCTTCTCTGTGCCTGGGAAGCAAAAGTGTTCACATTGCTTCGCAGAATCGCGTTTGTGCAGAAAACACTAACACTTGTTCAGAAGGAAAGAAAGCACAGAGCCCCAGATTTTCTGTTGCCCTGGAGAGCTTGCAGAGCACTGGGGAAAGGCAGGCAGAGAATTCCCTGCTAGCACCTTCTCTCTGCCTGGGAAGCAAAAGTGTTCACATTGCTTCGCAGAATCGCGTTTGTGCAGAAAACACTAACACTTGTTCAGAAGGAAAGAAAGCACAGAGCCCCACATTTTCTGTTGCCCTGGAGAGCTTGCAGAGCACTGGGGAAAGGCAGGCAGAGAATTCCCTGCTAGCACCTTCTCTGTGCCTGGGAAGCAAAAGTGTTCACATTGCTTCGCAGAATCGCGTTTGTGCAGAAAACACTAACACTTGTTCAGAAGGAAAGAAAGCACAGAGCCCGACATTTTATGTTGCCCTGGAGAGCTTGCAGAGCACTGGGGAAAGGCAGGCAGAGAATTCCCTGCTAGCACCTTCTCTGTGCCTGGGAAGGAGAAGTGTTCACATTGCTTCGCAGAATCGCGTTTGTGCAGAAAACACTAACACTTCTTCAGAAGGAAAGAAAGCACAGGGCCCCAGATTTTATGTTGCCCTGGAGAGCTTGCAGAGCACTGGGGAAAGGCAGGCAGAGAATTCCCTGCTAGCACCTTCTCTGTGCCTGGGAAGCAAAAGTGTTCACATTGCTTCTCAGAATCGCGTTTGTGCAGAAAACACTAACACTTGTTCAGAAGGAAAGAAAGCACAGAGCCCCAGATTTTATGTTGCCCTGGAGAGCTTGCAGAGCACTGGGGAAAGGCAGGCAGAGAATTCCCTGCTAGCACCATCTCTGTGCCTGGGAAGCAAAAGTGTTCACATTGCTTCGCAGAATCGCGTTTGTGCAGAAAACACTAACACTTGTCCAGAAGGAAAGAAAGCACAGAGCCCCACATTTTATGTTGCCCTGGAGAGCTTGCAGAGCACTGGGGAAAGGCAGGCAGAGAATTCCCTGCTAGCACCTTCTCTGTGCCTGGGAAGCACAAGTGTTCACATTGCTTCGCAGAATCGCGTTTGTGCAGAAAACACTAACACTTGTTCAGAAGGAAAGAAAGCCCAGAGCCCCACATTTTATGTTGCCCTGGAGAGCTTGCAGAGCACTGGGGAAAGGCAGGCAGAGAATTCCCTGCTAGCACCTTCTCTGTGCCTGGGAAGCAAAAGTGTTCACATTGCTTCGCAGAATCGCGTTTGTGCAGAAAACACTAACACTTGTTCAGAAGGAAAGAAAGCACAGAGCCCCAGATTTTCTGTTGCCCTGGAGAGCTTGCAGAGCACTGGGGAAAGGCAGGCAGAGAATTCCCTGCTAGCACCTTCTCTCTGCCTGGGAAGCAAAAGTGTTCACATTGCTTCGCAGAATCGCGTTTGTGCAGAAAACACTAACACTTGTTCAGAAGGAAAGAAAGCACAGAGCCCCAGATTTTCTGTTGCCCTGGAGAGCTTGCAGAGCACTGGGGAAAGGCAGGCAGAGAATTCCCTGCTAGCACCTTCTCTGTGCCTGGGAAGCACAAGTGTTCACATTGCTTCGCAGAATCGCGTTTGTGCAGAAAACACTAACACTTGTTCAGAAGGAAAGAAAGCACAGAGCCCCAGATTTTATGTTGCCCTGGAGAGCTTGCAGAGCACTGGGGAAAGGCAGACAGAGAATTCCCTGCTAGCACCTTCTCTGTGCCTGGGAAGGAGAAGTGTTCACATTGCTTCGCAGAATCGCGTTTGTGCAGAAAACACTAACACTTGTTCAGAAGGAAAGAAAGCACAGAGCCCCACATTTTCTGTTGCCCTGGAGAGCTTGCAGAGCACTGGGGAAAGGCAGGCAGAGAATTCCCTGCTAGCACCTTCTCTGTGCCTGGGAAGGAGAAGTGTTCACATTGCTTCTCAGAATCGCGTTTGTGCAGAAAACACTAACACTTGTTCAGAAGGAAAGAAAGCACAGAGCCCCAGATTTTATGTTGCCCTGGAGAGCTTGCAGAGCACTGGGGAAAGGCAGGCAGAGAATTCCCTGCTAGCACCTTCTCTCTGCCTGGGAAGCAAAAGTGTTCACATTGCTTCGCAGAATCGCGTTTGTGCAGAAAACACTAACACTTGTTCAGAAGGAAAGAAAGCACAGAGCCCCAGATTTTATGTTGCCCTGGAGAGCTTGCAGAGCACTGGGGAAAGGCAGGCAGAGAATTCCCTGCTAGCACCTTCTCTGTGCCTGGGAAGGAGAAGTGTTCACATTGCTTCTCAGAATCGCGTTTGTGCAGAAAACACTAACACTTGTTCAGAAGGAAAGAAAGCACAGAGCCCCACATTTTATGTTGCCCTGGAGAGCTTGCAGAGCACTGGGGAAAGGCAGGCAGAGAATTCCCTGCTAGCACCTTCTCTGTGCCTGGGAAGGAGAAGTGTTCACATTGCTTCGCAGAATCGCGTTTGTGCAGAAAACACTAACACTTGTTCAGAAGGAAAGAAAGCACAGAGCCCCACATTTTATGTTGCCCTGGAGAGCTTGCAGAGCACTGGGGAAAGGCAGGCAGAGAATTCCCTGCTAGCACCTTCTCTGTGCCTGGGAAGGAGAAGTGTTCACATTGCTTCGCAGAATCGCGTTTGTGCAGAAAACACTAACACTTGTTCAGAAGGAAAGAAAGCACAGAGCCCCACATTTTATGTTGCCCTGGAGAGCTTGCAGAGCACTGGGGAAAGGCAGGCAGAGAATTCCCTGCTAGCACCTTCTCTGTGCCTGGGAAGCAAAAGTGTTCACATTGCTTCGCAGAATCGCGTTTGTGCAGAAAACACTAACACTTGTTCAGAAGGAAAGAAAGCACAGAGCCCCAGATTTTATGTTGCCCTGGAGAGCTTGCAGAGCACTGGGGAAAGGCAGGCAGAGAATTCCCTGCTAGCACCTTCTCTGTGCCTGGGAAGCAAAAGTGTTCACATTGCTTCGCAGAATCGCGTTTGTGCAGAAAACACTAACACTTGTTCAGAAGGAAAGAAAGCACAGAGCCCCAGATTTTATGTTGCCCTGGAGAGCTTGCAGAGCACTGGGGAAAGGCAGGCAGAGAATTCCCTGCTAGCACCTTCTCTGTGCCTGGGAAGCACAAGTGTTCACATTGCTTCGCAGAATCGCGTTTGTGCAGAAAACACTAACACTTGTTCAGAAGGAAAGAAAGCACAGAGCCCGACATTTTATGTTGCCCTGGAGAGCTTGCAGAGCACTGGGGAAAGGCAGGCAGAGAATTCCCTGCTAGCACCTTCTCTGTGCCTGGGAAGCAAAAGTGTTCACATTGCTTCTCAGAATCGCGTTTGTGCAGAAAACACTAACACTTGTTCAGAAGGAAAGAAAGCACAGAGCCCCAGATTTTATGTTGCCCTGGAGAGCTTGCAGAGCACTGGGGAAAGGCAGGCAGAGAATTCCCTGCTAGCACCATCTCTGTGCCTGGGAAGCAAAAGTGTTCACATTGCTTCGCAGAATCGCGTTTGTGCAGAAAACACTAACACTTGTCCAGAAGGAAAGAAAGCACAGAGCCCCACATTTTATGTTGCCCTGGAGAGCTTGCAGAGCACTGGGGAAAGGCAGGCAGAGAATTCCCTGCTAGCACCTTCTCTGTGCCTGGGAAGCACAAGTGTTCACATTGCTTCGCAGAATCGCGTTTGTGCAGAAAACACTAACACTTGTTCAGAAGGAAAGAAAGCCCAGAGCCCCACATTTTATGTTGCCCTGGAGAGCTTGCAGAGCACTGGGGAAAGGCAGGCAGAGAATTCCCTGCTAGCACCTTCTCTGTGCCTGGGAAGCACAAGTGTTCACATTGCTTCGCAGAATCGCGTTTGTGCAGAAAACACTAACACTTGTTCAGAAGGAAAGAAAGCCCAGAGCCCCACATTTTATGTTGCCCTGGAGAGCTTGCAGAGCACTGGGGAAAGGCAGGCAGAGAATTCCCTGCTAGCACCTTCTCTGTGCCTGGGAAGCAAAAGTGTTCACATTGCTTCTCAGAATCGCGTTTGTGCAGAAAACACTAACACTTGTTCAGAAGGAAAGAAAGCACAGAGCCCCAGATTTTCTGTTGCCCTGGAGAGCTTGCAGAGCACTGGGGAAAGGCAGGCAGAGAATTCCCTGCTAGCACCTTCTCTGTGCCTGGGAAGGAGAAGTGTTCACATTGCTTCGCAGAATCGCGTTTGTGCAGAAAACACTAACACTTGTTCAGAAGGAAAGAAAGCACAGAGCCCCAGATTTTATGTTGCCCTGGAGAGCTTGCAGAGCACTGGGGAAAGGCAGGCAGAGAATTCCCTGCTAGCACCTTCTCTGTGCCTGGGAAGCAAAAGTGTTCACATTGCTTCGCAGAATCGCGTTTGTGCAGAAAACACTAACACTTGTTCAGAAGGAAAGAAAGCACAGGGCCCCACATTTTCTGTTGCCCTGGAGAGCTTGCAGAGCACTGGGGAAAGGCAGGCAGAGAATTCCCTGCTAGCACCTTCTCTGTGCCTGGGAAGGAGAAGTGTTCACATTGCTTCGCAGAATCGCGTTTGTGCAGAAAACACTAACACTTGTTCAGAAGGAAAGAAAGCACAGGGCCCCAGATTTTATGTTGCCCTGGAGAGCTTGCAGAGCACTGGGGAAAGGCAGGCAGAGAATTCCCTGCTAGCACCTTCTCTGTGCCTGGGAAGCAAAAGTGTTCACATTGCTTCGCAGAATCGCATTTGTGCAGAAAACACTAACACTTGTTCAGAAGGAAAGAAAGCACAGAGCCCCACATTTTCTGTTGCCCTGGAGAGCTTGCAGAGCACTGGGGAAAGGCAGGCAGAGAATTCCCTGCTAGCACCTTCTCTGTGCCTGGGAAGCAAAAGTGTTCACATTGCTTCGCAGAATCGCGTTTGTGCAGAAAACACTAACACTTGTTCAGAAGGAAAGAAAGCACAGAGCCCCAGATTTTCTGTTGCCCTGGAGAGCTTGCAGAGCACTGGGGAAAGGCAGGCAGAGAATTCCCTGCTAGCACCTTCTCTGTGCCTGGGAAGGAGAAGTGTTCACATTGCTTCGCAGAATCGCGTTTGTGCAGAAAACACTAACACTTGTTCAGAAGGAAAGAAAGCACAGAGCCCCACATTTTCTGTTGCCCTGGAGAGCTTGCAGAGCACTGGGGAAAGGCAGGCAGAGAATTCCCTGCTAGCACCTTCTCTGTGCCTGGGAAGGAGAAGTGTTCACATTGCTTCTCAGAATCGCGTTTGTGCAGAAAACACTAACACTTGTTCAGAAGGAAAGAAAGCACAGAGCCCCACATTTTATGTTGCCCTGGAGAGCTTGCAGAGCACTGGGGAAAGGCAGGCAGAGAATTCCCTGCTAGCACCTTCTCTCTGCCTGGGAAGCAAAAGTGTTCACATTGCTTCGCAGAATCGCGTTTGTGCAGAAAACACTAACACTTGTTCAGAAGGAAAGAAAGCACAGAGCCCCAGATTTTATGTTGCCCTGGAGAGCTTGCAGAGCACTGGGGAAAGGCAGGCAGAGAATTCCCTGCTAGCACCTTCTCTGTGCCTGGGAAGCACAAGTGTTCACATTGCTTCGCAGAATCGCGTTTGTGCAGAAAACACTAACACTTGTTCAGAAGGAAAGAAAGCCCAGAGCCCCACATTTTATGTTGCCCTGGAGAGCTTGCAGAGCACTGGGGAAAGGCAGGCAGAGAATTCCCTGCTAGCACCTTCTCTGTGCCTGGGAAGCAAAAGTGTTCACATTGCTTCGCAGAATCGCGTTTGTGCAGAAAACACTAACACTTGTTCAGAAGGAAAGAAAGCACAGAGCCCCAGATTTTCTGTTGCCCTGGAGAGCTTGCAGAGCACTGGGGAAAGGCAGGCAGAGAATTCCCTGCTAGCACCTTCTCTCTGCCTGGGAAGCAAAAGTGTTCACATTGCTTCGCAGAATCGCGTTTGTGCAGAAAACACTAACACTTGTTCAGAAGGAAAGAAAGCACAGAGCCCCAGATTTTATGTTGCCCTGGAGAGCTTGCAGAGCACTGGGGAAAGGCAGGCAGAGAATTCCCTGCTAGCACCTTCTCTGTGCCTGGGAAGCACAAGTGTTCACATTGCTTCGCAGAATCGCGTTTGTGCAGAAAACACTAACACTTGTTCAGAAGGAAAGAAAGCACAGAGCCCCAGATTTTATGTTGCCCTGGAGAGCTTGCAGAGCACTGGGGAAAGGCAGACAGAGAATTCCCTGCTAGCACCTTCTCTGTGCCTGGGAAGGAGAAGTGTTCACATTGCTTCGCAGAATCGCGTTTGTGCAGAAAACACTAACACTTGTTCAGAAGGAAAGAAAGCACAGAGCCCCACATTTTCTGTTGCCCTGGAGAGCTTGCAGAGCACTGGGGAAAGGCAGGCAGAGAATTCCCTGCTAGCACCTTCTCTGTGCCTGGGAAGGAGAAGTGTTCACATTGCTTCTCAGAATCGCGTTTGTGCAGAAAACACTAACACTTGTTCAGAAGGAAAGAAAGCACAGAGCCCCACATTTTATGTTGCCCTGGAGAGCTTGCAGAGCACTGGGGAAAGGCAGGCAGAGAATTCCCTGCTAGCACCTTCTCTCTGCCTGGGAAGCAAAAGTGTTCACATTGCTTCGCAGAATCGCGTTTGTGCAGAAAACACTAACACTTGTTCAGAAGGAAAGAAAGCACAGAGCCCCAGATTTTATGTTGCCCTGGAGAGCTTGCAGAGCACTGGGGAAAGGCAGGCAGAGAATTCCCTGCTAGCACCTTCTCTGTGCCTGGGAAGCACAAGTGTTCACATTGCTTCGCAGAATCGCGTTTGTGCAGAAAACACTAACACTTGTTCAGAAGGAAAGAAAGCACAGAGCCCCAGATTTTATGTTGCCCTGGAGAGCTTGCAGAGCACTGGGGAAAGGCAGGCAGAGAATTCCCTGCTAGCACCTTCTCTGTGCCTGGGAAGGAGAAGTGTTCACATTGCTTCGCAGAATCGCGTTTGTGCAGAAAACACTAACACTTGTTCAGAAGGAAAGAAAGCACAGAGCCCCACATTTTATGTTGCCCTGGAGAGCTTGCAGAGCACTGGGGAAAGGCAGGCAGAGAATTCCCTGCTAGCACCTTCTCTGTGCCTGGGAAGGAGAAGTGTTCACATTGCTTCGCAGAATCGCGTTTGTGCAGAAAACACTAACACTTGTTCAGAAGGAAAGAAAGCACAGAGCCCCACATTTTATGTTGCCCTGGAGAGCTTGCAGAGCACTGGGGAAAGGCAGGCAGAGAATTCCCTGCTAGCACCTTCTCTGTGCCTGGGAAGCAAAAGTGTTCACATTGCTTCGCAGAATCGCGTTTGTGCAGAAAACACTAACACTTGTTCAGAAGGAAAGAAAGCACAGAGCCCCAGATTTTCTGTTGCCCTGGAGAGCTTGCAGAGCACTGGGGAAAGGCAGGCAGAGAATTCCCTGCTAGCACCTTCTCTGTGCCTGGGAAGCAAAAGTGTTCACATTGCTTCGCAGAATCGCGTTTGTGCAGAAAACACTAACACTTGTTCAGAAGGAAAGAAAGCACAGAGCCCCAGATTTTATGTTGCCCTGGAGAGCTTGCAGAGCACTGGGGAAAGGCAGGCAGAGAATTCCCTGCTAGCACCTTCTCTGTGCCTGGGAAGCACAAGTGTTCACATTGCTTCGCAGAATCGCGTTTGTGCAGAAAACACTAACACTTGTTCAGAAGGAAAGAAAGCACAGAGCCCGACATTTTATGTTGCCCTGGAGAGCTTGCAGAGCACTGGGGAAAGGCAGGCAGAGAATTCCCTGCTAGCACCTTCTCTGTGCCTGGGAAGCAAAAGTGTTCACATTGCTTCTCAGAATCGCGTTTGTGCAGAAAACACTAACACTTGTTCAGAAGGAAAGAAAGCACAGAGCCCCAGATTTTATGTTGCCCTGGAGAGCTTGCAGAGCACTGGGGAAAGGCAGGCAGAGAATTCCCTGCTAGCACCATCTCTGTGCCTGGGAAGCAAAAGTGTTCACATTGCTTCGCAGAATCGCGTTTGTGCAGAAAACACTAACACTTGTCCAGAAGGAAAGAAAGCACAGAGCCCCACATTTTATGTTGCCCTGGAGAGCTTGCAGAGCACTGGGGAAAGGCAGGCAGAGAATTCCCTGCTAGCACCTTCTCTGTGCCTGGGAAGCACAAGTGTTCACATTGCTTCGCAGAATCGCGTTTGTGCAGAAAACACTAACACTTGTTCAGAAGGAAAGAAAGCCCAGAGCCCCACATTTTATGTTGCCCTGGAGAGCTTGCAGAGCACTGGGGAAAGGCAGGCAGAGAATTCCCTGCTAGCACCTTCTCTGTGCCTGGGAAGCACAAGTGTTCACATTGCTTCGCAGAATCGCGTTTGTGCAGAAAACACTAACACTTGTTCAGAAGGAAAGAAAGCCCAGAGCCCCACATTTTATGTTGCCCTGGAGAGCTTGCAGAGCACTGGGGAAAGGCAGGCAGAGAATTCCCTGCTAGCACCTTCTCTGTGCCTGGGAAGCAAAAGTGTTCACATTGCTTCTCAGAATCGCGTTTGTGCAGAAAACACTAACACTTGTTCAGAAGGAAAGAAAGCACAGAGCCCCACATTTTATGTTGCCCTGGAGAGCTTGCAGAGCACTGGGGAAAGGCAGGCAGAGAATTCCCTGCTAGCACCTTCTCTGTGCCTGGGAAGGAGAAGTGTTCACATTGCTTCGCAGAATCGCGTTTGTGCAGAAAACACTAACACTTGTTCAGAAGGAAAGAAAGCACAGAGCCCCACATTTTATGTTGCCCTGGAGAGCTTGCAGAGCACTGGGGAAAGGCAGGCAGAGAATTCCCTGCTAGCACCTTCTCTGTGCCTGGGAAGCAAAAGTGTTCACATTGCTTCGCAGAATCGCGTTTGTGCAGAAAACACTAACACTTGTTCAGAAGGAAAGAAAGCACAGGGCCCCACATTTTATGTTGCCCTGGAGAGCTTGCAGAGCACTGGGGAAAGGCAGGCAGAGAATTCCCTGCTAGCACCTTCTCTGTGCCTGGGAAGGAGAAGTGTTCACATTGCTTCGCAGAATCGCGTTTGTGCAGAAAACACTAACACTTGTTCAGAAGGAAAGAAAGCACAGAGCCCCAGATTTTATGTTGCCCTGGAGAGCTTGCAGAGCACTGGGGAAAGGCAGGCAGAGAATTCCCTGCTAGCACCTTCTCTGTGCCTGGGAAGCAAAAGTGTTCACATTGCTTCGCAGAATCGCGTTTGTGCAGAAAACACTAACACTTGTTCAGAAGGAAAGAAAGCACAGAGCCCCACATTTTCTGTTGCCCTGGAGAGCTTGCAGAGCACTGGGGAAAGGCAGGCAGAGAATTCCCTGCTAGCACCTTATCTGTGCCTGGGAAGCAAAAGTGTTCACATTGCTTCGCAGAATCGCGTTTGTGCAGAAAACACTAACACTTGTTCAGAAGGAAAGAAAGCACAGAGCCCCAGATTTTATGTTGCCCTGGAGAGCTTGCAGAGCACTGGGGAAAGGCAGGCAGAGAATTCCCTGCTAGCACCTTCTCTGTGCCTGGGAAGGAGAAGTGTTCACATTGCTTCGCAGAATCGCGTTTGTGCAGAAAACACTAACACTTGTTCAGAAGGAAAGAAAGCACAGAGCCCCACATTTTATGTTGCCCTGGAGAGCTTGCAGAGCACTGGGGAAAGGCAGGCAGAGAATTCCCTGCTAGCACCTTCTCTGTGCCTGGGAAGCAAAAGTGTTCACATTGCTTCTCAGAATCGCGTTTGTGCAGAAAACACTAACACTTGTTCAGAAGGAAAGAAAGCACAGAGCCCCACATTTTATGTTGCCCTGGAGAGCTTGCAGAGCACTGGGGAAAGGCAGGCAGAGAATTCCCTGCTAGCACCTTCTCTGTGCCTGGGAAGCAAAAGTGTTCACATTGCTTCGCAGAATCGCGTTTGTGCAGAAAACACTAACACTTGTTCAGAAGGAAAGAAAGCACAGAGCCCCAGATTTTCTGTTGCCCTGGAGAGCTTGCAGAGCACTGGGGAAAGGCAGGCAGAGAATTCCCTGCTAGCACCTTCTCTGTGCCTGGGAAGGAGAAGTGTTCACATTGCTTCTCAGAATCGCGTTTGTGCAGAAAACACTAACACTTGTTCAGAAGGAAAGAAAGCACAGAGCCCCAGATTTTATGTTGCCCTGGAGAGCTTGCAGAGCACTGGGGAAAGGCAGGCAGAGAATTCCCTGCTAGCACCTTCTCTCTGCCTGGGAAGCAAAAGTGTTCACATTGCTTCGCAGAATCGCGTTTGTGCAGAAAACACTAACACTTGTTCAGAAGGAAAGAAAGCACAGAGCCCCAGATTTTATGTTGCCCTGGAGAGCTTGCAGAGCACTGGGGAAAGGCAGGCAGAGAATTCCCTGCTAGCACCTTCTCTGTGCCTGGGAAGCACAAGTGTTCACATTGCTTCTCAGAATCGCGTTTGTGCAGAAAACACTAACACTTGTTCAGAAGGAAAGAAAGCACAGAGCCCCACATTTTATGTTGCCCTGGAGAGCTTGCAGAGCACTGGGGAAAGGCAGGCAGAGAATTCCCTGCTAGCACCTTCTCTGTGCCTGGGAAGCAAAAGTGTTCACATTGCTTCGCAGAATCGCGTTTGTGCAGAAAACACTAACACTTCTTCAGAAGGAAAGAAAGCACAGAGCCCCAGATTTTCTGTTGCCCTGGAGAGCTTGCAGAGCACTGGGGAAAGGCAGGCAGAGAATTCCCTGCTAGCACCTTCTCTGTGCCTGGGAAGGAGAAGTGTTCACATTGCTTCTCAGAATCGCGTTTGTGCAGAAAACACTAACACTTGTTCAGAAGGAAAGAAAGCACAGAGCCCCAGATTTTATGTTGCCCTGGAGAGCTTGCAGAGCACTGGGGAAAGGCAGGCAGAGAATTCCCTGCTAGCACCTTCTCTCTGCCTGGGAAGCAAAAGTGTTCACATTGCTTCGCAGAATCGCGTTTGTGCAGAAAACACTAACACTTGTTCAGAAGGAAAGAAAGCACAGAGCCCCACATTTTATGTTGCCCTGGAGAGCTTGCAGAGCACTGGGGAAAGGCAGGCAGAGAATTCCCTGCTAGCACCTTCTCTGTGCCTGGGAAGCACAAGTGTTCACATTGCTTCTCAGAATCGCGTTTGTGCAGAAAACACTAACACTTGTTCAGAAGGAAAGAAAGCACAGAGCCCCAGATTTTCTGTTGCCCTGGAGAGCTTGCAGAGCACTGGGGAAAGGCAGGCAGAGAATTCCCTGCTAGCACCTTCTCTGTGCCTGGGAAGCAAAAGTGTTCACATTGCTTCGCAGAATCGCGTTTGTGCAGAAAACACTAACACTTCTTCAGAAGGAAAGAAAGCACAGGGCCCCAGATTTTATGTTGCCCTGGAGAGCTTGCAGAGCACTGGGGAAAGGCAGGCAGAGAATTCCCTGCTAGCACCTTCTCTGTGCCTGGGAAGCAAAAGTGTTCACATTGCTTCTCAGAATCGCGTTTGTGCAGAAAACACTAACACTTGTTCAGAAGGAAAGAAAGCACAGAGCCCCACATTTTATGTTGCCCTGGAGAGCTTGCAGAGCACTGGGGAAAGGCAGGCAGAGAATTCCCTGCTAGCACCTTCTCTCTGCCTGGGAAGCAAAAGTGTTCACATTGCTTCGCAGAATCGCGTTTGTGCAGAAAACACTAACACTTGTTCAGAAGGAAAGAAAGCACAGAGCCCCACATTTTATGTTGCCCTGGAGAGCTTGCAGAGCACTGGGGAAAGGCAGGCAGAGAATTCCCTGCTAGCACCTTCTCTGTGCCTGGGAAGGAGAAGTGTTCACATTGCTTCGCAGAATCGCGTTTGTGCAGAAAACACTAACACTTGTTCAGAAGGAAAGAAAGCACAGAGCCCCAGATTTTATGTTGCCCTGGAGAGCTTGCAGAGCACTGGGGAAAGGCAGGCAGAGAATTCCCTGCTAGCACCTTCTCTGTGCCTGGGAAGCAAAAGTGTTCACATTGCTTCGCAGATTCGCGTTTGTGCAGAAAACACTAACACTTGTTCGGAAGGAAAGAAAGCACAGAGCCCCACATTTTATGTTGCCCTGGAGAGCTTGCAGAGCACTGGGGAAAGGCAGGCAGAGAATTCCCTGCTAGCACCTTCTCTCTGCCTGGGAAGCAAAAGTGTTCACATTGCTTCGCAGAATCGCGTTTGTGCAGAAAACACTAACACTTGTTCAGAAGGAAAGAAAGCACAGAGCCCCAGATTTTCTGTTGCCCTGGAGAGCTTGCAGAGCACTGGGGAAAGGCAGGCAGAGAATTCCCTGCTAGCACCTTCTCTGTGCCTGGGAAGGAGAAGTGTTCACATTGCTTCGCAGAATCGCATTTGTGCAGAAAACACTAACACTTGTTCAGAAGGAAAGAAAGCACAGAGCCCCACATTTTATGTTGCCCTGGAGAGCTTGCAGAGCACTGGGGAAAGGCAGGCAGAGAATTCCCTGCTAGCACCTTCTCTGTGCCTGGGAAGCAAAAGTGTTCACATTGCTTCGCAGAATCGCGTTTGTGCAGAAAACACTAACACTTGTTCAGAAGGAAAGAAAGCACAGAGCCCCAGATTTTATGTTGCCCTGGAGAGCTTGCAGAGCACTGGGGAAAGGCAGGCAGAGAATTCCCTGCTAGCACCTTCTCTGTGCCTGGGAAGGAGAAGTGTTCACATTGCTTCGCAGAATCGCGTTTGTGCAGAAAACACTAACACTTGTTCAGAAGGAAAGAAAGCACAGAGCCCCACATTTTATGTTGCCCTGGAGAGCTTGCAGAGCACTGGGGAAAGGCAGGCAGAGAATTCCCTGCTAGCACCTTCTCTGTGCCTGGGAAGCAAAAGTGTTCACATTGCTTCGCAGAATCGCGTTTGTGCAGAAAACACTAACACTTGTTCAGAAGGAAAGAAAGCACAGAGCCCCACATTTTATGTTGCCCTGGAGAGCTTGCAGAGCACTGGGGAAAGGCAGGCAGAGAATTCCCTGCTAGCACCTTCTCTGTGCCTGGGAAGCAAAAGTGTTCACATTGCTTCGCAGAATCGCGTTTGTGCAGAAAACACTAACACTTGTTCAGAAGGAAAGAAAGCACAGAGCCCCACATTTTATGTTGCCCTGGAGAGCTTGCAGAGCACTGGGGAAAGGCAGGCAGAGAATTCCCTGCTAGCACCTTCTCTGTGCCTGGGAAGCAAAAGTGTTCACATTGCTTCGCAGAATCGCGTTTGTGCAGAAAACACTAACACTTGTTCAGAAGGAAAGAAAGCACAGAGCCCCAGATTTTCTGTTGCCCTGGAGAGCTTGCAGAGCACTGGGGAAAGGCAGGCAGAGAATTCCCTGCTAGCACCTTCTCTCTGCCTGGGAAGCAAAAGTGTTCACATTGCTTCGCAGAATCGCGTTTGTGCAGAAAACACTAACACTTGTTCAGAAGGAAAGAAAGCACAGAGCCCCACATTTTCTGTTGCCCTGGAGAGCTTGCAGAGCACTGGGGAAAGGCAGGCAGAGAATTCCCTGCTAGCACCTTCTCTGTGCCTGGGAAGCAAAAGTGTTCACATTGCTTCGCAGAATCGCGTTTGTGCAGAAAACACTAACACTTGTTCAGAAGGAAAGAAAGCACAGAGCCCGACATTTTATGTTGCCCTGGAGAGCTTGCAGAGCACTGGGGAAAGGCAGGCAGAGAATTCCCTGCTAGCACCTTCTCTGTGCCTGGGAAGGAGAAGTGTTCACATTGCTTCGCAGAATCGCGTTTGTGCAGAAAACACTAACACTTCTTCAGAAGGAAAGAAAGCACAGGGCCCCAGATTTTCTGTTGCCCTGGAGAGCTTGCAGAGCACTGGGGAAAGGCAGGCAGAGAATTCCCTGCTAGCACCTTCTCTGTGCCTGGGAAGCAAAAGTGTTCACATTGCTTCTCAGAATCGCGTTTGTGCAGAAAACACTAACACTTGTTCAGAAGGAAAGAAAGCACAGAGCCCCAGATTTTATGTTGCCCTGGAGAGCTTGCAGAGCACTGGGGAAAGGCAGGCAGAGAATTCCCTGCTAGCACCATCTCTGTGCCTGGGAAGCAAAAGTGTTCACATTGCTTCGCAGAATCGCGTTTGTGCAGAAAACACTAACACTTGTCCAGAAGGAAAGAAAGCACAGAGCCCCACATTTTATGTTGCCCTGGAGAGCTTGCAGAGCACTGGGGAAAGGCAGGCAGAGAATTCCCTGCTAGCACCTTCTCTGTGCCTGGGAAGCACAAGTGTTCACATTGCTTCGCAGAATCGCGTTTGTGCAGAAAACACTAACACTTGTTCAGAAGGAAAGAAAGCCCAGAGCCCCACATTTTATGTTGCCCTGGAGAGCTTGCAGAGCACTGGGGAAAGGCAGGCAGAGAATTCCCTGCTAGCACCTTCTCTGTGCCTGGGAAGGAGAAGTGTTCACATTGCTTCTCAGAATCGCGTTTGTGCAGAAAACACTAACACTTGTTCAGAAGGAAAGAAAGCACAGAGCCCCAGATTTTATGTTGCCCTGGAGAGCTTGCAGAGCACTGGGGAAAGGCAGGCAGAGAATTCCCTGCTAGCACCTTCTCTCTGCCTGGGAAGCAAAAGTGTTCACATTGCTTCGCAGAATCGCGTTTGTGCAGAAAACACTAACACTTGTTCAGAAGGAAAGAAAGCACAGAGCCCCAGATTTTATGTTGCCCTGGAGAGCTTGCAGAGCACTGGGGAAAGGCAGGCAGAGAATTCCCTGCTAGCACCTTCTCTGTGCCTGGGAAGCACAAGTGTTCACATTGCTTCTCAGAATCGCGTTTGTGCAGAAAACACTAACACTTGTTCAGAAGGAAAGAAAGCACAGAGCCCCACATTTTATGTTGCCCTGGAGAGCTTGCAGAGCACTGGGGAAAGGCAGGCAGAGAATTCCCTGCTAGCACCTTCTCTGTGCCTGGGAAGCAAAAGTGTTCACATTGCTTCGCAGAATCGCGTTTGTGCAGAAAACACTAACACTTCTTCAGAAGGAAAGAAAGCACAGAGCCCCAGATTTTCTGTTGCCCTGGAGAGCTTGCAGAGCACTGGGGAAAGGCAGGCAGAGAATTCCCTGCTAGCACCTTCTCTGTGCCTGGGAAGGAGAAGTGTTCACATTGCTTCTCAGAATCGCGTTTGTGCAGAAAACACTAACACTTGTTCAGAAGGAAAGAAAGCACAGAGCCCCAGATTTTATGTTGCCCTGGAGAGCTTGCAGAGCACTGGGGAAAGGCAGGCAGAGAATTCCCTGCTAGCACCTTCTCTCTGCCTGGGAAGCAAAAGTGTTCACATTGCTTCGCAGAATCGCGTTTGTGCAGAAAACACTAACACTTGTTCAGAAGGAAAGAAAGCACAGAGCCCCACATTTTATGTTGCCCTGGAGAGCTTGCAGAGCACTGGGGAAAGGCAGGCAGAGAATTCCCTGCTAGCACCTTCTCTGTGCCTGGGAAGCACAAGTGTTCACATTGCTTCTCAGAATCGCGTTTGTGCAGAAAACACTAACACTTGTTCAGAAGGAAAGAAAGCACAGAGCCCCAGATTTTCTGTTGCCCTGGAGAGCTTGCAGAGCACTGGGGAAAGGCAGGCAGAGAATTCCCTGCTAGCACCTTCTCTGTGCCTGGGAAGCAAAAGTGTTCACATTGCTTCGCAGAATCGCGTTTGTGCAGAAAACACTAACACTTCTTCAGAAGGAAAGAAAGCACAGGGCCCCAGATTTTATGTTGCCCTGGAGAGCTTGCAGAGCACTGGGGAAAGGCAGGCAGAGAATTCCCTGCTAGCACCTTCTCTGTGCCTGGGAAGCAAAAGTGTTCACATTGCTTCTCAGAATCGCGTTTGTGCAGAAAACACTAACACTTGTTCAGAAGGAAAGAAAGCACAGAGCCCCACATTTTATGTTGCCCTGGAGAGCTTGCAGAGCACTGGGGAAAGGCAGGCAGAGAATTCCCTGCTAGCACCTTCTCTCTGCCTGGGAAGCAAAAGTGTTCACATTGCTTCGCAGAATCGCGTTTGTGCAGAAAACACTAACACTTGTTCAGAAGGAAAGAAAGCACAGAGCCCCACATTTTATGTTGCCCTGGAGAGCTTGCAGAGCACTGGGGAAAGGCAGGCAGAGAATTCCCTGCTAGCACCTTCTCTGTGCCTGGGAAGGAGAAGTGTTCACATTGCTTCGCAGAATCGCGTTTGTGCAGAAAACACTAACACTTGTTCAGAAGGAAAGAAAGCACAGAGCCCCAGATTTTATGTTGCCCTGGAGAGCTTGCAGAGCACTGGGGAAAGGCAGGCAGAGAATTCCCTGCTAGCACCTTCTCTGTGCCTGGGAAGCAAAAGTGTTCACATTGCTTCGCAGATTCGCGTTTGTGCAGAAAACACTAACACTTGTTCGGAAGGAAAGAAAGCACAGAGCCCCACATTTTATGTTGCCCTGGAGAGCTTGCAGAGCACTGGGGAAAGGCAGGCAGAGAATTCCCTGCTAGCACCTTCTCTCTGCCTGGGAAGCAAAAGTGTTCACATTGCTTCGCAGAATCGCGTTTGTGCAGAAAACACTAACACTTGTTCAGAAGGAAAGAAAGCACAGAGCCCCAGATTTTCTGTTGCCCTGGAGAGCTTGCAGAGCACTGGGGAAAGGCAGGCAGAGAATTCCCTGCTAGCACCTTCTCTGTGCCTGGGAAGGAGAAGTGTTCACATTGCTTCGCAGAATCGCATTTGTGCAGAAAACACTAACACTTGTTCAGAAGGAAAGAAAGCACAGAGCCCCACATTTTATGTTGCCCTGGAGAGCTTGCAGAGCACTGGGGAAAGGCAGGCAGAGAATTCCCTGCTAGCACCTTCTCTGTGCCTGGGAAGCAAAAGTGTTCACATTGCTTCGCAGAATCGCGTTTGTGCAGAAAACACTAACACTTGTTCAGAAGGAAAGAAAGCACAGAGCCCCAGATTTTATGTTGCCCTGGAGAGCTTGCAGAGCACTGGGGAAAGGCAGGCAGAGAATTCCCTGCTAGCACCTTCTCTGTGCCTGGGAAGGAGAAGTGTTCACATTGCTTCGCAGAATCGCGTTTGTGCAGAAAACACTAACACTTGTTCAGAAGGAAAGAAAGCACAGAGCCCCACATTTTATGTTGCCCTGGAGAGCTTGCAGAGCACTGGGGAAAGGCAGGCAGAGAATTCCCTGCTAGCACCTTCTCTGTGCCTGGGAAGCAAAAGTGTTCACATTGCTTCGCAGAATCGCGTTTGTGCAGAAAACACTAACACTTGTTCAGAAGGAAAGAAAGCACAGAGCCCCACATTTTATGTTGCCCTGGAGAGCTTGCAGAGCACTGGGGAAAGGCAGGCAGAGAATTCCCTGCTAGCACCTTCTCTGTGCCTGGGAAGCAAAAGTGTTCACATTGCTTCGCAGAATCGCGTTTGTGCAGAAAACACTAACACTTGTTCAGAAGGAAAGAAAGCACAGAGCCCCACATTTTATGTTGCCCTGGAGAGCTTGCAGAGCACTGGGGAAAGGCAGGCAGAGAATTCCCTGCTAGCACCTTCTCTGTGCCTGGGAAGCAAAAGTGTTCACATTGCTTCGCAGAATCGCGTTTGTGCAGAAAACACTAACACTTGTTCAGAAGGAAAGAAAGCACAGAGCCCCAGATTTTCTGTTGCCCTGGAGAGCTTGCAGAGCACTGGGGAAAGGCAGGCAGAGAATTCCCTGCTAGCACCTTCTCTCTGCCTGGGAAGCAAAAGTGTTCACATTGCTTCGCAGAATCGCGTTTGTGCAGAAAACACTAACACTTGTTCAGAAGGAAAGAAAGCACAGAGCCCCACATTTTCTGTTGCCCTGGAGAGCTTGCAGAGCACTGGGGAAAGGCAGGCAGAGAATTCCCTGCTAGCACCTTCTCTGTGCCTGGGAAGCAAAAGTGTTCACATTGCTTCGCAGAATCGCGTTTGTGCAGAAAACACTAACACTTGTTCAGAAGGAAAGAAAGCACAGAGCCCGACATTTTATGTTGCCCTGGAGAGCTTGCAGAGCACTGGGGAAAGGCAGGCAGAGAATTCCCTGCTAGCACCTTCTCTGTGCCTGGGAAGGAGAAGTGTTCACATTGCTTCGCAGAATCGCGTTTGTGCAGAAAACACTAACACTTCTTCAGAAGGAAAGAAAGCACAGGGCCCCAGATTTTCTGTTGCCCTGGAGAGCTTGCAGAGCACTGGGGAAAGGCAGGCAGAGAATTCCCTGCTAGCACCTTCTCTGTGCCTGGGAAGCAAAAGTGTTCACATTGCTTCTCAGAATCGCGTTTGTGCAGAAAACACTAACACTTGTTCAGAAGGAAAGAAAGCACAGAGCCCCAGATTTTATGTTGCCCTGGAGAGCTTGCAGAGCACTGGGGAAAGGCAGGCAGAGAATTCCCTGCTAGCACCATCTCTGTGCCTGGGAAGCAAAAGTGTTCACATTGCTTCGCAGAATCGCGTTTGTGCAGAAAACACTAACACTTGTCCAGAAGGAAAGAAAGCACAGAGCCCCACATTTTATGTTGCCCTGGAGAGCTTGCAGAGCACTGGGGAAAGGCAGGCAGAGAATTCCCTGCTAGCACCTTCTCTGTGCCTGGGAAGCACAAGTGTTCACATTGCTTCGCAGAATCGCGTTTGTGCAGAAAACACTAACACTTGTTCAGAAGGAAAGAAAGCCCAGAGCCCCACATTTTATGTTGCCCTGGAGAGCTTGCAGAGCACTGGGGAAAGGCAGGCAGAGAATTCCCTGCTAGCACCTTCTCTGTGCCTGGGAAGCACAAGTGTTCACATTGCTTCGCAGAATCGCGTTTGTGCAGAAAACACTAACACTTGTTCAGAAGGAAAGAAAGCCCAGAGCCCCACATTTTATGTTGCCCTGGAGAGCTTGCAGAGCACTGGGGAAAGGCAGGCAGAGAATTCCCTGCTAGCACCTTCTCTGTGCCTGGGAAGCAAAAGTGTTCACATTGCTTCTCAGAATCGCGTTTGTGCAGAAAACACTAACACTTGTTCAGAAGGAAAGAAAGCACAGAGCCCCAGATTTTCTGTTGCCCTGGAGAGCTTGCAGAGCACTGGGGAAAGGCAGGCAGAGAATTCCCTGCTAGCACCTTCTCTGTGCCTGGGAAGGAGAAGTGTTCACATTGCTTCGCAGAATCGCGTTTGTGCAGAAAACACTAACACTTGTTCAGAAGGAAAGAAAGCACAGAGCCCCAGATTTTCTGTTGCCCTGGAGAGCTTGCAGAGCACTGGGGAAAGGCAGGCAGAGAATTCCCTGCTAGCACCTTCTCTCTGCCTGGGAAGCAAAAGTGTTCACATTGCTTCGCAGAATCGCGTTTGTGCAGAAAACACTAACACTTGTTCAGAAGGAAAGAAAGCACAGAGCCCCACATTTTATGTTGCCCTGGAGAGCTTGCAGAGCACTGGGGAAAGGCAGGCAGAGAATTCCCTGCTAGCACCTTCTCTGTGCCTGGGAAGGAGAAGTGTTCACATTGCTTCGCAGAATCGCGTTTGTGCAGAAAACACTAACACTTGTTCAGAAGGAAAGAAAGCACAGAGCCCCAGATTTTATGTTGCCCTGGAGAGCTTGCAGAGCACTGGGGAAAGGCAGGCAGAGAATTCCCTGCTAGCACCTTCTCTGTGCCTGGGAAGCAAAAGTGTTCACATTGCTTCGCAGATTCGCGTTTGTGCAGAAAACACTAACACTTGTTCGGAAGGAAAGAAAGCACAGAGCCCCACATTTTATGTTGCCCTGGAGAGCTTGCAGAGCACTGGGGAAAGGCAGGCAGAGAATTCCCTGCTAGCACCTTCTCTGTGCCTGGGAAGCAAAAGTGTTCACATTGCTTCGCAGAATCGCGTTTGTGCAGAAAACACTAACACTTGTTCAGAAGGAAAGAAAGCACAGAGCCCCACATTTTATGTTGCCCTGGAGAGCTTGCAGAGCACTGGGGAAAGGCAGGCAGAGAATTCCCTGCTAGCACCTTCTCTGTGCCTGGGAAGGAGAAGTGTTCACATTGCTTCGCAGAATCGCATTTGTGCAGAAAACACTAACACTTGTTCAGAAGGAAAGAAAGCACAGAGCCCCACATTTTATGTTGCCCTGGAGAGCTTGCAGAGCACTGGGGAAAGGCAGGCAGAGAATTCCCTGCTAGCACCTTCTCTGTGCCTGGGAAGCAAAAGTGTTCACATTGCTTCGCAGAATCGCGTTTGTGCAGAAAACACTAACACTTGTTCAGAAGGAAAGAAAGCACAGAGCCCCAGATTTTCTGTTGCCCTGGAGAGCTTGCAGAGCACTGGGGAAAGGCAGGCAGAGAATTCCCTGCTAGCACCTTCTCTGTGCCTGGGAAGCAAAAGTGTTCACATTGCTTCGCAGAATCGCGTTTGTGCAGAAAACACTAACACTTGTTCAGAAGGAAAGAAAGCACAGAGCCCCACATTTTATGTTGCCCTGGAGAGCTTGCAGAGCACTGGGGAAAGGCAGGCAGAGAATTCCCTGCTAGCACCTTCTCTGTGCCTGGGAAGCAAAAGTGTTCACATTGCTTCGCAGAATCGCGTTTGTGCAGAAAACACTAACACTTGTTCAGAAGGAAAGAAAGCACAGAGCCCCACATTTTATGTTGCCCTGGAGAGCTTGCAGAGCACTGGGGAAAGGCAGGCAGAGAATTCCCTGCTAGCACCTTCTCTGTGCCTGGGAAGGAGAAGTGTTCACATTGCTTCGCAGAATCGCGTTTGTGCAGAAAACACTAACACTTGTTCAGAAGGAAAGAAAGCACAGAGCCCCAGATTTTATGTTGCCCTGGAGAGCTTGCAGAGCACTGGGGAAAGGCAGGCAGAGAATTCCCTGCTAGCACCTTCTCTGTGCCTGGGAAGCAAAAGTGTTCACATTGCTTCGCAGAATCGCGTTTGTGCAGAAAACACTAACACTTGTTCAGAAGGAAAGAAAGCACAGAGCCCCAGATTTTCTGTTGCCCTGGAGAGCTTGCAGAGCACTGGGGAAAGGCAGGCAGAGAATTCCCTGCTAGCACCTTCTCTCTGCCTGGGAAGCAAAAGTGTTCACATTGCTTCGCAGAATCGCGTTTGTGCAGAAAACACTAACACTTGTTCAGAAGGAAAGAAAGCACAGAGCCCCACATTTTCTGTTGCCCTGGAGAGCTTGCAGAGCACTGGGGAAAGGCAGGCAGAGAATTCCCTGCTAGCACCTTCTCTGTGCCTGGGAAGCAAAAGTGTTCACATTGCTTCGCAGAATCGCGTTTGTGCAGAAAACACTAACACTTGTTCAGAAGGAAAGAAAGCACAGAGCCCGACATTTTATGTTGCCCTGGAGAGCTTGCAGAGCACTGGGGAAAGGCAGGCAGAGAATTCCCTGCTAGCACCTTCTCTGTGCCTGGGAAGGAGAAGTGTTCACATTGCTTCGCAGAATCGCGTTTGTGCAGAAAACACTAACACTTCTTCAGAAGGAAAGAAAGCACAGGGCCCCAGATTTTATGTTGCCCTGGAGAGCTTGCAGAGCACTGGGGAAAGGCAGGCAGAGAATTCCCTGCTAGCACCTTCTCTGTGCCTGGGAAGCAAAAGTGTTCACATTGCTTCTCAGAATCGCGTTTGTGCAGAAAACACTAACACTTGTTCAGAAGGAAAGAAAGCACAGAGCCCCAGATTTTATGTTGCCCTGGAGAGCTTGCAGAGCACTGGGGAAAGGCAGGCAGAGAATTCCCTGCTAGCACCATCTCTGTGCCTGGGAAGCAAAAGTGTTCACATTGCTTCGCAGAATCGCGTTTGTGCAGAAAACACTAACACTTGTCCAGAAGGAAAGAAAGCACAGAGCCCCACATTTTATGTTGCCCTGGAGAGCTTGCAGAGCACTGGGGAAAGGCAGGCAGAGAATTCCCTGCTAGCACCTTCTCTGTGCCTGGGAAGCACAAGTGTTCACATTGCTTCGCAGAATCGCGTTTGTGCAGAAAACACTAACACTTGTTCAGAAGGAAAGAAAGCCCAGAGCCCCACATTTTATGTTGCCCTGGAGAGCTTGCAGAGCACTGGGGAAAGGCAGGCAGAGAATTCCCTGCTAGCACCTTCTCTGTGCCTGGGAAGCACAAGTGTTCACATTGCTTCGCAGAATCGCGTTTGTGCAGAAAACACTAACACTTGTTCAGAAGGAAAGAAAGCCCAGAGCCCCACATTTTATGTTGCCCTGGAGAGCTTGCAGAGCACTGGGGAAAGGCAGGCAGAGAATTCCCTGCTAGCACCTTCTCTGTGCCTGGGAAGCAAAAGTGTTCACATTGCTTCTCAGAATTGCGTTTGTGCAGAAAACACTAACACTTGTTCAGAAGGAAAGAAAGCACAGAGCCCCAGATTTTCTGTTGCCCTGGAGAGCTTGCAGAGCACTGGGGAAAGGCAGGCAGAGAATTCCCTGCTAGCACCTTCTCTGTGCCTGGGAAGGAGAAGTGTTCACATTGCTTCGCAGAATCGCGTTTGTGCAGAAAACACTAACACTTGTTCAGAAGGAAAGAAAGCACAGAGCCCCAGATTTTATGTTGCCCTGGAGAGCTTGCAGAGCACTGGGGAAAGGCAGGCAGAGAATTCCCTGCTAGCACCTTCTCTGTGCCTGGGAAGCAAAAGTGTTCACATTGCTTCGCAGAATCGCGTTTGTGCAGAAAACACTAACACTTGTTCAGAAGGAAAGAAAGCACAGGGCCCCACATTTTATGTTGCCCTGGAGAGCTTGCAGAGCACTGGGGAAAGGCAGGCAGAGAATTCCCTGCTAGCACCTTCTCTGTGCCTGGGAAGCAAAAGTGTTCACATTGCTTCGCAGAATCGCGTTTGTGCAGAAAACACTAACACTTGTTCAGAAGGAAAGAAAGCACAGAGCCCCAGATTTTCTGTTGCCCTGGAGAGCTTGCAGAGCACTGGGGAAAGGCAGGCAGAGAATTCCCTGCTAGCACCTTCTCTCTGCCTGGGAAGCAAAAGTGTTCACATTGCTTCGCAGAATCGCGTTTGTGCAGAAAACACTAACACTTGTTCAGAAGGAAAGAAAGCACAGAGCCCCAGATTTTATGTTGCCCTGGAGAGCTTGCAGAGCACTGGGGAAAGGCAGGCAGAGAATTCCCTGCTAGCACCTTCTCTGTGCCTGGGAAGGAGAAGTGTTCACATTGCTTCGCAGAATCGCGTTTGTGCAGAAAACACTAACACTTGTTCAGAAGGAAAGAAAGCACAGAGCCCCAGATTTTATGTTGCCCTGGAGAGCTTGCAGAGCACTGGGGAAAGGCAGACAGAGAATTCCCTGCTAGCACCTTCTCTGTGCCTGGGAAGGAGAAGTGTTCACATTGCTTCGCAGAATCGCGTTTGTGCAGAAAACACTAACACTTGTTCAGAAGGAAAGAAAGCACAGAGCCCCACATTTTATGTTGCCCTGGAGAGCTTGCAGAGCACTGGGGAAAGGCAGGCAGAGAATTCCCTGCTAGCACCTTCTCTGTGCCTGGGAAGCAAAAGTGTTCACATTGCTTCTCAGAATCGCGTTTGTGCAGAAAACACTAACACTTGTTCAGAAGGAAAGAAAGCACAGAGCCCCACATTTTATGTTGCCCTGGAGAGCTTGCAGAGCACTGGGGAAAGGCAGGCAGAGAATTCCCTGCTAGCACCTTCTCTGTGCCTGGGAAGGAGAAGTGTTCACATTGCTTCGCAGAATCGCGTTTGTGCAGAAAACACTAACACTTGTTCAGAAGGAAAGAAAGCACAGAGCCCCAGATTTTCTGTTGCCCTGGAGAGCTTGCAGAGCACTGGGGAAAGGCAGGCAGAGAATTCCCTGCTAGCACCTTCTCTGTGCCTGGGAAGGAGAAGTGTTCACATTGCTTCTCAGAATCGCGTTTGTGCAGAAAACACTAACACTTGTTCAGAAGGAAAGAAAGCACAGAGCCCCACATTTTATGTTGCCCTGGAGAGCTTGCAGAGCACTGGGGAAAGGCAGGCAGAGAATTCCCTGCTAGCACCTTCTCTCTGCCTGGGAAGCAAAAGTGTTCACATTGCTTCGCAGAATCGCGTTTGTGCAGAAAACACTAACACTTGTTCAGAAGGAAAGAAAGCACAGAGCCCCAGATTTTATGTTGCCCTGGAGAGCTTGCAGAGCACTGGGGAAAGGCAGGCAGAGAATTCCCTGCTAGCACCTTCTCTGTGCCTGGGAAGCAAAAGTGTTCACATTGCTTCGCAGAATCGCGTTTGTGCAGAAAACACTAACACTTGTTCAGAAGGAAAGAAAGCACAGAGCCCCAGATTTTCTGTTGCCCTGGAGAGCTTGCAGAGCACTGGGGAAAGGCAGGCAGAGAATTCCCTGCTAGCACCTTCTCTCTGCCTGGGAAGCAAAAGTGTTCACATTGCTTCGCAGAATCGCGTTTGTGCAGAAAACACTAACACTTGTTCAGAAGGAAAGAAAGCACAGAGCCCCAGATTTTATGTTGCCCTGGAGAGCTTGCAGAGCACTGGGGAAAGGCAGGCAGAGAATTCCCTGCTAGCACCTTCTCTGTGCCTGGGAAGGAGAAGTGTTCACATTGCTTCGCAGAATCGCGTTTGTGCAGAAAACACTAACACTTGTTCAGAAGGAAAGAAAGCACAGAGCCCCAGATTTTATGTTGCCCTGGAGAGCTTGCAGAGCACTGGGGAAAGGCAGACAGAGAATTCCCTGCTAGCACCTTCTCTGTGCCTGGGAAGGAGAAGTGTTCACATTGCTTCGCAGAATCGCGTTTGTGCAGAAAACACTAACACTTGTTCAGAAGGAAAGAAAGCACAGAGCCCCACATTTTATGTTGCCCTGGAGAGCTTGCAGAGCACTGGGGAAAGGCAGGCAGAGAATTCCCTGCTAGCACCTTCTCTGTGCCTGGGAAGCAAAAGTGTTCACATTGCTTCTCAGAATCGCGTTTGTGCAGAAAACACTAACACTTGTTCAGAAGGAAAGAAAGCACAGAGCCCCACATTTTATGTTGCCCTGGAGAGCTTGCAGAGCACTGGGGAAAGGCAGGCAGAGAATTCCCTGCTAGCACCTTCTCTGTGCCTGGGAAGGAGAAGTGTTCACATTGCTTCGCAGAATCGCGTTTGTGCAGAAAACACTAACACTTGTTCAGAAGGAAAGAAAGCACAGAGCCCCAGATTTTCTGTTGCCCTGGAGAGCTTGCAGAGCACTGGGGAAAGGCAGGCAGAGAATTCCCTGCTAGCACCTTCTCTGTGCCTGGGAAGGAGAAGTGTTCACATTGCTTCTCAGAATCGCGTTTGTGCAGAAAACACTAACACTTGTTCAGAAGGAAAGAAAGCACAGAGCCCCACATTTTATGTTGCCCTGGAGAGCTTGCAGAGCACTGGGGAAAGGCAGGCAGAGAATTCCCTGCTAGCACCTTCTCTCTGCCTGGGAAGCAAAAGTGTTCACATTGCTTCGCAGAATCGCGTTTGTGCAGAAAACACTAACACTTGTTCAGAAGGAAAGAAAGCACAGAGCCCCAGATTTTATGTTGCCCTGGAGAGCTTGCAGAGCACTGGGGAAAGGCAGGCAGAGAATTCCCTGCTAGCACCTTCTCTGTGCCTGGGAAGCACAAGTGTTCACATTGCTTCTCAGAATCGCGTTTGTGCAGAAAACACTAACACTTGTTCAGAAGGAAAGAAAGCACAGAGCCCCAGATTTTCTGTTGCCCTGGAGAGCTTGCAGAGCACTGGGGAAAGGCAGGCAGAGAATTCCCTGCTAGCACCTTCTCTGTGCCTGGGAAGCAAAAGTGTTCACATTGCTTCGCAGAATCGCGTTTGTGCAGAAAACACTAACACTTCTTCAGAAGGAAAGAAAGCACAGGGCCCCAGATTTTATGTTGCCCTGGAGAGCTTGCAGAGCACTGGGGAAAGGCAGGCAGAGAATTCCCTGCTAGCACCTTCTCTGTGCCTGGGAAGCAAAAGTGTTCACATTGCTTCTCAGAATCGCGTTTGTGCAGAAAACACTAACACTTGTTCAGAAGGAAAGAAAGCACAGAGCCCCAGATTTTATGTTGCCCTGGAGAGCTTGCAGAGCACTGGGGAAAGGCAGGCAGAGAATTCCCAGCTAGCACCTTCTCTCTGCCTGGGAAGCAAAAGTGTTCACATTGCTTCGCAGAATCGCGTTTGTGCAGAAAACACTAACACTTGTTCAGAAGGAAAGAAAGCACAGAGCCCCACATTTTATGTTGCCCTGGAGAGCTTGCAGAGCACTGGGGAAAGGCAGGCAGAGAATTCCCTGCTAGCACCTTCTCTGTGCCTGGGAAGCAAAAGTGTTCACATTGCTTCGCAGAATCGCGTTTGTGCAGAAAACACTAACACTTGTTCAGAAGGAAAGAAAGCACAGAGCCCCAGATTTTATGTTGCCCTGGAGAGCTTGCAGAGCACTGGGGAAAGGCAGGCAGAGAATTCCCTGCTAGCACCTTCTCTGTGCCTGGGAAGCAAAAGTGTTCACATTGCTTCGCAGATTCGCGTTTGTGCAGAAAACACTAACACTTGTTCGGAAGGAAAGAAAGCACAGAGCCCCACATTTTATGTTGCCCTGGAGAGCTTGCAGAGCACTGGGGAAAGGCAGGCAGAGAATTCCCTGCTAGCACCTTCTCTGTGCCTGGGAAGCAAAAGTGTTCACATTGCTTCGCAGAATCGCGTTTGTGCAGAAAACACTAACACTTGTTCAGAAGGAAAGAAAGCACAGAGCCCCAGATTTTCTGTTGCCCTGGAGAGCTTGCAGAGCACTGGGGAAAGGCAGGCAGAGAATTCCCTGCTAGCACCTTCTCTGTGCCTGGGAAGGAGAAGTGTTCACATTGCTTCGCAGAATCGCATTTGTGCAGAAAACACTAACACTTGTTCAGAAGGAAAGAAAGCACAGAGCCCCACATTTTATGTTGCCCTGGAGAGCTTGCAGAGCACTGGGGAAAGGCAGGCAGAGAATTCCCTGCTAGCACCTTCTCTGTGCCTGGGAAGCAAAAGTGTTCACATTGCTTCGCAGAATCGCGTTTGTGCAGAAAACACTAACACTTGTTCAGAAGGAAAGAAAGCACAGAGCCCCAGATTTTATGTTGCCCTGGAGAGCTTGCAGAGCACTGGGGAAAGGCAGGCAGAGAATTCCCTGCTAGCACCTTCTCTGTGCCTGGGAAGGAGAAGTGTTCACATTGCTTCGCAGAATCGCGTTTGTGCAGAAAACACTAACACTTGTTCAGAAGGAAAGAAAGCACAGAGCCCCACATTTTATGTTGCCCTGGAGAGCTTGCAGAGCACTGGGGAAAGGCAGGCAGAGAATTCCCTGCTAGCACCTTCTCTGTGCCTGGGAAGCAAAAGTGTTCACATTGCTTCGCAGAATCGCGTTTGTGCAGAAAACACTAACACTTGTTCAGAAGGAAAGAAAGCACAGAGCCCCAGATTTTATGTTGCCCTGGAGAGCTTGCAGAGCACTGGGGAAAGGCAGGCAGAGAATTCCCTGCTAGCACCTTCTCTGTGCCTGGGAAGGAGAAGTGTTCACATTGCTTCGCAGAATCGCGTTTGTGCAGAAAACACTAACACTTCTTCAGAAGGAAAGAAAGCACAGGGCCCCAGATTTTATGTTGCCCTGGAGAGCTTGCAGAGCACTGGGGAAAGGCAGGCAGAGAATTCCCTGCTAGCACCTTCTCTGTGCCTGGGAAGCAAAAGTGTTCACATTGCTTCTCAGAATCGCGTTTGTGCAGAAAACACTAACACTTGTTCAGAAGGAAAGAAAGCACAGAGCCCCAGATTTTATGTTGCCCTGGAGAGCTTGCAGAGCACTGGGGAAAGGCAGGCAGAGAATTCCCTGCTAGCACCATCTCTGTGCCTGGGAAGCAAAAGTGTTCACATTGCTTCGCAGAATCGCGTTTGTGCAGAAAACACTAACACTTGTCCAGAAGGAAAGAAAGCACAGAGCCCCACATTTTATGTTGCCCTGGAGAGCTTGCAGAGCACTGGGGAAAGGCAGGCAGAGAATTCCCTGCTAGCACCTTCTCTGTGCCTGGGAAGCACAAGTGTTCACATTGCTTCGCAGAATCGCGTTTGTGCAGAAAACACTAACACTTGTTCAGAAGGAAAGAAAGCCCAGAGCCCCACATTTTATGTTGCCCTGGAGAGCTTGCAGAGCACTGGGGAAAGGCAGGCAGAGAATTCCCTGCTAGCACCTTCTCTGTGCCTGGGAAGCAAAAGTGTTCACATTGCTTCGCAGAATCGCGTTTGTGCAGAAAACACTAACACTTGTTCAGAAGGAAAGAAAGCACAGAGCCCCAGATTTTCTGTTGCCCTGGAGAGCTTGCAGAGCACTGGGGAAAGGCAGGCAGAGAATTCCCTGCTAGCACCTTCTCTGTGCCTGGGAAGCAAAAGTGTTCACATTGCTTCGCAGAATCGCGTTTGTGCAGAAAACACTAACACTTGTTCAGAAGGAAAGAAAGCACAGAGCCCCACATTTTATGTTGCCCTGGAGAGCTTGCAGAGCACTGGGGAAAGGCAGGCAGAGAATTCCCTGCTAGCACCTTCTCTGTGCCTGGGAAGCAAAAGTGTTCACATTGCTTCGCAGAATCGCGTTTGTGCAGAAAACACTAACACTTGTTCAGAAGGAAAGAAAGCACAGAGCCCCAGATTTTATGTTGCCCTGGAGAGCTTGCAGAGCACTGGGGAAAGGCAGGCAGAGAATTCCCTGCTAGCACCTTCTCTGTGCCTGGGAAGCACAAGTGTTCACATTGCTTCGCAGAATCGCGTTTGTGCAGAAAACACTAACACTTGTTCAGAAGGAAAGAAAGCACAGAGCCCGACATTTTATGTTGCCCTGGAGAGCTTGCAGAGCACTGGGGAAAGGCAGGCAGAGAATTCCCTGCTAGCACCTTCTCTGTGCCTGGGAAGCAAAAGTGTTCACATTGCTTCTCAGAATCGCGTTTGTGCAGAAAACACTAACACTTGTTCAGAAGGAAAGAAAGCACAGAGCCCCACATTTTATGTTGCCCTGGAGAGCTTGCAGAGCACTGGGGAAAGGCAGGCAGAGAATTCCCTGCTAGCACCATCTCTGTGCCTGGGAAGCAAAAGTGTTCACATTGCTTCGCAGAATCGCGTTTGTGCAGAAAACACTAACACTTGTCCAGAAGGAAAGAAAGCACAGAGCCCCACATTTTATGTTGCCCTGGAGAGCTTGCAGAGCACTGGGGAAAGGCAGGCAGAGAATTCCCTGCTAGCACCTTCTCTGTGCCTGGGAAGCACAAGTGTTCACATTGCTTCGCAGAATCGCGTTTGTGCAGAAAACACTAACACTTGTTCAGAAGGAAAGAAAGCCCAGAGCCCCACATTTTATGTTGCCCTGGAGAGCTTGCAGAGCACTGGGGAAAGGCAGGCAGAGAATTCCCTGCTAGCACCTTCTCTGTGCCTGGGAAGCACAAGTGTTCACATTGCTTCGCAGAATCGCGTTTGTGCAGAAAACACTAACACTTGTTCAGAAGGAAAGAAAGCCCAGAGCCCCACATTTTATGTTGCCCTGGAGAGCTTGCAGAGCACTGGGGAAAGGCAGGCAGAGAATTCCCTGCTAGCACCTTCTCTGTGCCTGGGAAGCAAAAGTGTTCACATTGCTTCTCAGAATCGCGTTTGTGCAGAAAACACTAACACTTGTTCAGAAGGAAAGAAAGCACAGAGCCCCAGATTTTCTGTTGCCCTGGAGAGCTTGCAGAGCACTGGGGAAAGGCAGGCAGAGAATTCCCTGCTAGCACCTTCTCTGTGCCTGGGAAGGAGAAGTGTTCACATTGCTTCGCAGAATCGCGTTTGTGCAGAAAACACTAACACTTGTTCAGAAGGAAAGAAAGCACAGAGCCCCAGATTTTATGTTGCCCTGGAGAGCTTGCAGAGCACTGGGGAAAGGCAGGCAGAGAATTCCCTGCTAGCACCTTCTCTGTGCCTGGGAAGCAAAAGTGTTCACATTGCTTCGCAGAATCGCGTTTGTGCAGAAAACACTAACACTTGTTCAGAAGGAAAGAAAGCACAGAGCCCCAGATTTTCTGTTGCCCTGGAGAGCTTGCAGAGCACTGGGGAAAGGCAGGCAGAGAATTCCCTGCTAGCACCTTCTCTCTGCCTGGGAAGCAAAAGTGTTCACATTGCTTCGCAGAATCGCGTTTGTGCAGAAAACACTAACACTTGTTCAGAAGGAAAGAAAGCACAGAGCCCCAGATTTTATGTTGCCCTGGAGAGCTTGCAGAGCACTGGGGAAAGGCAGGCAGAGAATTCCCTGCTAGCACCTTCTCTGTGCCTGGGAAGCACAAGTGTTCACATTGCTTCGCAGAATCGCGTTTGTGCAGAAAACACTAACACTTGTTCAGAAGGAAAGAAAGCACAGAGCCCCAGATTTTATGTTGCCCTGGAGAGCTTGCAGAGCACTGGGGAAAGGCAGACAGAGAATTCCCTGCTAGCACCTTCTCTGTGCCTGGGAAGGAGAAGTGTTCACATTGCTTCGCAGAATCGCGTTTGTGCAGAAAACACTAACACTTGTTCAGAAGGAAAGAAAGCACAGAGCCCCACATTTTATGTTGCCCTGGAGAGCTTGCAGAGCACTGGGGAAAGGCAGGCAGAGAATTCCCTGCTAGCACCTTCTCTGTGCCTGGGAAGGAGAAGTGTTCACATTGCTTCGCAGAATCGCGTTTGTGCAGAAAACACTAACACTTGTTCAGAAGGAAAGAAAGCACAGAGCCCCAGATTTTCTGTTGCCCTGGAGAGCTTGCAGAGCACTGGGGAAAGGCAGGCAGAGAATTCCCTGCTAGCACCTTCTCTGTGCCTGGGAAGGAGAAGTGTTCACATTGCTTCTCAGAATCGCGTTTGTGCAGAAAACACTAACACTTGTTCAGAAGGAAAGAAAGCACAGAGCCCCAGATTTTATGTTGCCCTGGAGAGCTTGCAGAGCACTGGGGAAAGGCAGGCAGAGAATTCCCTGCTAGCACCTTCTCTCTGCCTGGGAAGCAAAAGTGTTCACATTGCTTCGCAGAATCGCGTTTGTGCAGAAAACACTAACACTTGTTCAGAAGGAAAGAAAGCACAGAGCCCCAGATTTTATGTTGCCCTGGAGAGCTTGCAGAGCACTGGGGAAAGGCAGGCAGAGAATTCCCTGCTAGCACCTTCTCTGTGCCTGGGAAGCACAAGTGTTCACATTGCTTCTCAGAATCGCGTTTGTGCAGAAAACACTAACACTTGTTCAGAAGGAAAGAAAGCACAGAGCCCCAGATTTTCTGTTGCCCTGGAGAGCTTGCAGAGCACTGGGGAAAGGCAGGCAGAGAATTCCCTGCTAGCACCTTCTCTGTGCCTGGGAAGCAAAAGTGTTCACATTGCTTCGCAGAATCGCGTTTGTGCAGAAAACACTAACACTTCTTCAGAAGGAAAGAAAGCACAGGGCCCCAGATTTTATGTTGCCCTGGAGAGCTTGCAGAGCACTGGGGAAAGGCAGGCAGAGAATTCCCTGCTAGCACCTTCTCTGTGCCTGGGAAGCAAAAGTGTTCACATTGCTTCTCAGAATCGCGTTTGTGCAGAAAACACTAACACTTGTTCAGAAGGAAAGAAAGCACAGAGCCCCACATTTTATGTTGCCCTGGAGAGCTTGCAGAGCACTGGGGAAAGGCAGGCAGAGAATTCCCTGCTAGCACCTTCTCTCTGCCTGGGAAGCAAAAGTGTTCACATTGCTTCGCAGAATCGCGTTTGTGCAGAAAACACTAACACTTGTTCAGAAGGAAAGAAAGCACAGAGCCCCACATTTTCTGTTGCCCTGGAGAGCTTGCAGAGCACTGGGGAAAGGCAGGCAGAGAATTCCCTGCTAGCACCTTCTCTGTGCCTGGGAAGCAAAAGTGTTCACATTGCTTCGCAGAATCGCGTTTGTGCAGAAAACACTAACACTTGTTCAGAAGGAAAGAAAGCACAGAGCCCCACATTTTATGTTGCCCTGGAGAGCTTGCAGAGCACTGGGGAAAGGCAGGCAGAGAATTCCCTGCTAGCACCTTCTCTGTGCCTGGGAAGGAGAAGTGTTCACATTGCTTCGCAGAATCGCGTTTGTGCAGAAAACACTAACACTTGTTCAGAAGGAAAGAAAGCACAGAGCCCCACATTTTATGTTGCCCTGGAGAGCTTGCAGAGCACTGGGGAAAGGCAGGCAGAGAATTCCCAGCTAGCACCTTCTCTCTGCCTGGGAAGCAAAAGTGTTCACATTGCTTCGCAGAATCGCGTTTGTGCAGAAAACACTAACACTTGTTCAGAAGGAAAGAAAGCACAGAGCCCCACATTTTATGTTGCCCTGGAGAGCTTGCAGAGCACTGGGGAAAGGCAGGCAGAGAATTCCCTGCTAGCACCTTCTCTGTGCCTGGGAAGGAGAAGTGTTCACATTGCTTCGCAGAATCGCGTTTGTGCAGAAAACACTAACACTTGTTCAGAAGGAAAGAAAGCACAGAGCCCCAGATTTTATGTTGCCCTGGAGAGCTTGCAGAGCACTGGGGAAAGGCAGGCAGAGAATTCCCTGCTAGCACCTTCTCTGTGCCTGGGAAGCAAAAGTGTTCACATTGCTTCGCAGATTCGCGTTTGTGCAGAAAACACTAACACTTGTTCGGAAGGAAAGAAAGCACAGAGCCCCACATTTTATGTTGCCCTGGAGAGCTTGCAGAGCACTGGGGAAAGGCAGGCAGAGAATTCCCTGCTAGCACCTTCTCTGTGCCTGGGAAGCAAAAGTGTTCACATTGCTTCGCAGAATCGCGTTTGTGCAGAAAACACTAACACTTGTTCAGAAGGAAAGAAAGCACAGAGCCCCAGATTTTCTGTTGCCCTGGAGAGCTTGCAGAGCACTGGGGAAAGGCAGGCAGAGAATTCCCTGCTAGCACCTTCTCTGTGCCTGGGAAGGAGAAGTGTTCACATTGCTTCGCAGAATCGCATTTGTGCAGAAAACACTAACACTTGTTCAGAAGGAAAGAAAGCACAGAGCCCCACATTTTATGTTGCCCTGGAGAGCTTGCAGAGCACTGGGGAAAGGCAGGCAGAGAATTCCCTGCTAGCACCTTCTCTGTGCCTGGGAAGCAAAAGTGTTCACATTGCTTCGCAGAATCGCGTTTGTGCAGAAAACACTAACACTTGTTCAGAAGGAAAGAAAGCACAGAGCCCCAGATTTTATGTTGCCCTGGAGAGCTTGCAGAGCACTGGGGAAAGGCAGGCAGAGAATTCCCTGCTAGCACCTTCTCTGTGCCTGGGAAGGAGAAGTGTTCACATTGCTTCGCAGAATCGCGTTTGTGCAGAAAACACTAACACTTGTTCAGAAGGAAAGAAAGCACAGAGCCCCACATTTTATGTTGCCCTGGAGAGCTTGCAGAGCACTGGGGAAAGGCAGGCAGAGAATTCCCTGCTAGCACCTTCTCTGTGCCTGGGAAGCAAAAGTGTTCACATTGCTTCGCAGAATCGCGTTTGTGCAGAAAACACTAACACTTGTTCAGAAGGAAAGAAAGCACAGAGCCCCAGATTTTATGTTGCCCTGGAGAGCTTGCAGAGCACTGGGGAAAGGCAGGCAGAGAATTCCCTGCTAGCACCTTCTCTGTGCCTGGGAAGGAGAAGTGTTCACATTGCTTCGCAGAATCGCGTTTGTGCAGAAAACACTAACACTTCTTCAGAAGGAAAGAAAGCACAGGGCCCCAGATTTTATGTTGCCCTGGAGAGCTTGCAGAGCACTGGGGAAAGGCAGGCAGAGAATTCCCTGCTAGCACCTTCTCTGTGCCTGGGAAGCAAAAGTGTTCACATTGCTTCTCAGAATCGCGTTTGTGCAGAAAACACTAACACTTGTTCAGAAGGAAAGAAAGCACAGAGCCCCAGATTTTATGTTGCCCTGGAGAGCTTGCAGAGCACTGGGGAAAGGCAGGCAGAGAATTCCCTGCTAGCACCATCTCTGTGCCTGGGAAGCAAAAGTGTTCACATTGCTTCGCAGAATCGCGTTTGTGCAGAAAACACTAACACTTGTCCAGAAGGAAAGAAAGCACAGAGCCCCACATTTTATGTTGCCCTGGAGAGCTTGCAGAGCACTGGGGAAAGGCAGGCAGAGAATTCCCTGCTAGCACCTTCTCTGTGCCTGGGAAGCACAAGTGTTCACATTGCTTCGCAGAATCGCGTTTGTGCAGAAAACACTAACACTTGTTCAGAAGGAAAGAAAGCCCAGAGCCCCACATTTTATGTTGCCCTGGAGAGCTTGCAGAGCACTGGGGAAAGGCAGGCAGAGAATTCCCTGCTAGCACCTTCTCTGTGCCTGGGAAGCACAAGTGTTCACATTGCTTCGCAGAATCGCGTTTGTGCAGAAAACACTAACACTTGTTCAGAAGGAAAGAAAGCACAGAGCCCGACATTTTATGTTGCCCTGGAGAGCTTGCAGAGCACTGGGGAAAGGCAGGCAGAGAATTCCCTGCTAGCACCTTCTCTGTGCCTGGGAAGCAAAAGTGTTCACATTGCTTCTCAGAATCGCGTTTGTGCAGAAAACACTAACACTTGTTCAGAAGGAAAGAAAGCACAGAGCCCCACATTTTATGTTGCCCTGGAGAGCTTGCAGAGCACTGGGGAAAGGCAGGCAGAGAATTCCCTGCTAGCACCATCTCTGTGCCTGGGAAGCAAAAGTGTTCACATTGCTTCGCAGAATCGCGTTTGTGCAGAAAACACTAACACTTGTCCAGAAGGAAAGAAAGCACAGAGCCCCACATTTTATGTTGCCCTGGAGAGCTTGCAGAGCACTGGGGAAAGGCAGGCAGAGAATTCCCTGCTAGCACCTTCTCTGTGCCTGGGAAGCACAAGTGTTCACATTGCTTCGCAGAATCGCGTTTGTGCAGAAAACACTAACACTTGTTCAGAAGGAAAGAAAGCCCAGAGCCCCACATTTTATGTTGCCCTGGAGAGCTTGCAGAGCACTGGGGAAAGGCAGGCAGAGAATTCCCTGCTAGCACCTTCTCTGTGCCTGGGAAGCACAAGTGTTCACATTGCTTCGCAGAATCGCGTTTGTGCAGAAAACACTAACACTTGTTCAGAAGGAAAGAAAGCCCAGAGCCCCACATTTTATGTTGCCCTGGAGAGCTTGCAGAGCACTGGGGAAAGGCAGGCAGAGAATTCCCTGCTAGCACCTTCTCTGTGCCTGGGAAGCAAAAGTGTTCACATTGCTTCTCAGAATCGCGTTTGTGCAGAAAACACTAACACTTGTTCAGAAGGAAAGAAAGCACAGAGCCCCAGATTTTCTGTTGCCCTGGAGAGCTTGCAGAGCACTGGGGAAAGGCAGGCAGAGAATTCCCTGCTAGCACCTTCTCTGTGCCTGGGAAGGAGAAGTGTTCACATTGCTTCGCAGAATCGCGTTTGTGCAGAAAACACTAACACTTGTTCAGAAGGAAAGAAAGCACAGAGCCCCAGATTTTATGTTGCCCTGGAGAGCTTGCAGAGCACTGGGGAAAGGCAGGCAGAGAATTCCCTGCTAGCACCTTCTCTGTGCCTGGGAAGCAAAAGTGTTCACATTGCTTCGCAGAATCGCGTTTGTGCAGAAAACACTAACACTTGTTCAGAAGGAAAGAAAGCACAGAGCCCCAGATTTTCTGTTGCCCTGGAGAGCTTGCAGAGCACTGGGGAAAGGCAGGCAGAGAATTCCCTGCTAGCACCTTCTCTCTGCCTGGGAAGCAAAAGTGTTCACATTGCTTCGCAGAATCGCGTTTGTGCAGAAAACACTAACACTTGTTCAGAAGGAAAGAAAGCACAGAGCCCCAGATTTTATGTTGCCCTGGAGAGCTTGCAGAGCACTGGGGAAAGGCAGGCAGAGAATTCCCTGCTAGCACCTTCTCTGTGCCTGGGAAGCACAAGTGTTCACATTGCTTCGCAGAATCGCGTTTGTGCAGAAAACACTAACACTTGTTCAGAAGGAAAGAAAGCACAGAGCCCCAGATTTTATGTTGCCCTGGAGAGCTTGCAGAGCACTGGGGAAAGGCAGACAGAGAATTCCCTGCTAGCACCTTCTCTGTGCCTGGGAAGGAGAAGTGTTCACATTGCTTCGCAGAATCGCGTTTGTGCAGAAAACACTAACACTTGTTCAGAAGGAAAGAAAGCACAGAGCCCCACATTTTATGTTGCCCTGGAGAGCTTGCAGAGCACTGGGGAAAGGCAGGCAGAGAATTCCCTGCTAGCACCTTCTCTGTGCCTGGGAAGGAGAAGTGTTCACATTGCTTCGCAGAATCGCGTTTGTGCAGAAAACACTAACACTTGTTCAGAAGGAAAGAAAGCACAGAGCCCCAGATTTTCTGTTGCCCTGGAGAGCTTGCAGAGCACTGGGGAAAGGCAGGCAGAGAATTCCCTGCTAGCACCTTCTCTGTGCCTGGGAAGGAGAAGTGTTCACATTGCTTCTCAGAATCGCGTTTGTGCAGAAAACACTAACACTTGTTCAGAAGGAAAGAAAGCACAGAGCCCCAGATTTTATGTTGCCCTGGAGAGCTTGCAGAGCACTGGGGAAAGGCAGGCAGAGAATTCCCTGCTAGCACCTTCTCTCTGCCTGGGAAGCAAAAGTGTTCACATTGCTTCGCAGAATCGCGTTTGTGCAGAAAACACTAACACTTGTTCAGAAGGAAAGAAAGCACAGAGCCCCAGATTTTATGTTGCCCTGGAGAGCTTGCAGAGCACTGGGGAAAGGCAGGCAGAGAATTCCCTGCTAGCACCTTCTCTGTGCCTGGGAAGCACAAGTGTTCACATTGCTTCTCAGAATCGCGTTTGTGCAGAAAACACTAACACTTGTTCAGAAGGAAAGAAAGCACAGAGCCCCAGATTTTCTGTTGCCCTGGAGAGCTTGCAGAGCACTGGGGAAAGGCAGGCAGAGAATTCCCTGCTAGCACCTTCTCTGTGCCTGGGAAGCAAAAGTGTTCACATTGCTTCGCAGAATCGCGTTTGTGCAGAAAACACTAACACTTCTTCAGAAGGAAAGAAAGCACAGGGCCCCAGATTTTATGTTGCCCTGGAGAGCTTGCAGAGCACTGGGGAAAGGCAGGCAGAGAATTCCCTGCTAGCACCTTCTCTGTGCCTGGGAAGCAAAAGTGTTCACATTGCTTCTCAGAATCGCGTTTGTGCAGAAAACACTAACACTTGTTCAGAAGGAAAGAAAGCACAGAGCCCCACATTTTATGTTGCCCTGGAGAGCTTGCAGAGCACTGGGGAAAGGCAGGCAGAGAATTCCCTGCTAGCACCTTCTCTCTGCCTGGGAAGCAAAAGTGTTCACATTGCTTCGCAGAATCGCGTTTGTGCAGAAAACACTAACACTTGTTCAGAAGGAAAGAAAGCACAGAGCCCCACATTTTCTGTTGCCCTGGAGAGCTTGCAGAGCACTGGGGAAAGGCAGGCAGAGAATTCCCTGCTAGCACCTTCTCTGTGCCTGGGAAGCAAAAGTGTTCACATTGCTTCGCAGAATCGCGTTTGTGCAGAAAACACTAACACTTGTTCAGAAGGAAAGAAAGCACAGAGCCCCACATTTTATGTTGCCCTGGAGAGCTTGCAGAGCACTGGGGAAAGGCAGGCAGAGAATTCCCTGCTAGCACCTTCTCTGTGCCTGGGAAGGAGAAGTGTTCACATTGCTTCGCAGAATCGCGTTTGTGCAGAAAACACTAACACTTGTTCAGAAGGAAAGAAAGCACAGAGCCCCACATTTTATGTTGCCCTGGAGAGCTTGCAGAGCACTGGGGAAAGGCAGGCAGAGAATTCCCTGCTAGCACCTTCTCTGTGCCTGGGAAGCAAAAGTGTTCACATTGCTTCGCAGAATCGCGTTTGTGCAGAAAACACTAACACTTGTTCAGAAGGAAAGAAAGCACAGAGCCCCAGATTTTATGTTGCCCTGGAGAGCTTGCAGAGCACTGGGGAAAGGCAGGCAGAGAATTCCCTGCTAGCACCTTCTCTGTGCCTGGGAAGCAAAAGTGTTCACATTGCTTCGCAGAATCGCGTTTGTGCAGAAAACACTAACACTTGTTCAGAAGGAAAGAAAGCACAGAGCCCCACATTTTATGTTGCCCTGGAGAGCTTGCAGAGCACTGGGGAAAGGCAGGCAGAGAATTCCCTGCTAGCACCTTCTCTGTGCCTGGGAAGCAAAAGTGTTCACATTGCTTCGCAGAATCGCGTTTGTGCAGAAAACACTAACACTTGTTCAGAAGGAAAGAAAGCACAGAGCCCCACATTTTATGTTGCCCTGGAGAGCTTGCAGAGCACTGGGGAAAGGCAGGCAGAGAATTCCCTGCTAGCACCTTCTCTCTGCCTGGGAAGCAAAAGTGTTCACATTGCTTCGCAGAATCGCGTTTGTGCAGAAAACACTAACACTTGTTCAGAAGGAAAGAAAGCACAGAGCCCCACATTTTCTGTTGCCCTGGAGAGCTTGCAGAGCACTGGGGAAAGGCAGGCAGAGAATTCCCTGCTAGCACCTTCTCTGTGCCTGGGAAGCAAAAGTGTTCACATTGCTTCGCAGAATCGCGTTTGTGCAGAAAACACTAACACTTGTTCAGAAGGAAAGAAAGCACAGAGCCCGACATTTTATGTTGCCCTGGAGAGCTTGCAGAGCACTGGGGAAAGGCAGGCAGAGAATTCCCTGCTAGCACCTTCTCTGTGCCTGGGAAGGAGAAGTGTTCACATTGCTTCGCAGAATCGCGTTTGTGCAGAAAACACTAACACTTCTTCAGAAGGAAAGAAAGCACAGGGCCCCAGATTTTATGTTGCCCTGGAGAGCTTGCAGAGCACTGGGGAAAGGCAGGCAGAGAATTCCCTGCTAGCACCATCTCTGTGCCTGGGAAGCAAAAGTGTTCACATTGCTTCGCAGAATCGCGTTTGTGCAGAAAACACTAACACTTGTCCAGAAGGAAAGAAAGCACAGAGCCCCACATTTTATGTTGCCCTGGAGAGCTTGCAGAGCACTGGGGAAAGGCAGGCAGAGAATTCCCTGCTAGCACCTTCTCTGTGCCTGGGAAGCACAAGTGTTCACATTGCTTCGCAGAATCGCGTTTGTGCAGAAAACACTAACACTTGTTCAGAAGGAAAGAAAGCCCAGAGCCCCACATTTTATGTTGCCCTGGAGAGCTTGCAGAGCACTGGGGAAAGGCAGGCAGAGAATTCCCTGCTAGCACCTTCTCTGTGCCTGGGAAGCAAAAGTGTTCACATTGCTTCGCAGAATCGCGTTTGTGCAGAAAACACTAACACTTGTTCAGAAGGAAAGAAAGCACAGAGCCCCAGATTTTCTGTTGCCCTGGAGAGCTTGCAGAGCACTGGGGAAAGGCAGGCAGAGAATTCCCTGCTAGCACCTTCTCTCTGCCTGGGAAGCAAAAGTGTTCACATTGCTTCGCAGAATCGCGTTTGTGCAGAAAACACTAACACTTGTTCAGAAGGAAAGAAAGCACAGAGCCCCAGATTTTATGTTGCCCTGGAGAGCTTGCAGAGCACTGGGGAAAGGCAGGCAGAGAATTCCCTGCTAGCACCTTCTCTGTGCCTGGGAAGCACAAGTGTTCACATTGCTTCGCAGAATCGCGTTTGTGCAGAAAACACTAACACTTGTTCAGAAGGAAAGAAAGCACAGAGCCCCAGATTTTATGTTGCCCTGGAGAGCTTGCAGAGCACTGGGGAAAGGCAGACAGAGAATTCCCTGCTAGCACCTTCTCTGTGCCTGGGAAGGAGAAGTGTTCACATTGCTTCGCAGAATCGCGTTTGTGCAGAAAACACTAACACTTGTTCAGAAGGAAAGAAAGCACAGAGCCCCAGATTTTCTGTTGCCCTGGAGAGCTTGCAGAGCACTGGGGAAAGGCAGGCAGAGAATTCCCTGCTAGCACCTTCTCTGTGCCTGGGAAGGAGAAGTGTTCACATTGCTTCTCAGAATCGCGTTTGTGCAGAAAACACTAACACTTGTTCAGAAGGAAAGAAAGCACAGAGCCCCACATTTTATGTTGCCCTGGAGAGCTTGCAGAGCACTGGGGAAAGGCAGGCAGAGAATTCCCTGCTAGCACCTTCTCTGTGCCTGGGAAGCAAAAGTGTTCACATTGCTTCTCAGAATCGCGTTTGTGCAGAAAACACTAACACTTGTTCAGAAGGAAAGAAAGCACAGAGCCCCAGATTTTATGTTGCCCTGGAGAGCTTGCAGAGCACTGGGGAAAGGCAGGCAGAGAATTCCCTGCTAGCACCTTCTCTGTGCCTGGGAAGCACAAGTGTTCACATTGCTTCGCAGAATCGCGTTTGTGCAGAAAACACTAACACTTGTTCAGAAGGAAAGAAAGCACAGAGCCCCAGATTTTATGTTGCCCTGGAGAGCTTGCAGAGCACTGGGGAAAGGCAGGCAGAGAATTCCCTGCTAGCACCTTCTCTGTGCCTGGGAAGGAGAAGTGTTCACATTGCTTCGCAGAATCGCGTTTGTGCAGAAAACACTAACACTTGTTCAGAAGGAAAGAAAGCACAGAGCCCCACATTTTATGTTGCCCTGGAGAGCTTGCAGAGCACTGGGGAAAGGCAGGCAGAGAATTCCCTGCTAGCACCTTCTCTGTGCCTGGGAAGGAGAAGTGTTCACATTGCTTCGCAGAATCGCGTTTGTGCAGAAAACACTAACACTTGTTCAGAAGGAAAGAAAGCACAGAGCCCCACATTTTATGTTGCCCTGGAGAGCTTGCAGAGCACTGGGGAAAGGCAGGCAGAGAATTCCCTGCTAGCACCTTCTCTGTGCCTGGGAAGCAAAAGTGTTCACATTGCTTCGCAGAATCGCGTTTGTGCAGAAAACACTAACACTTGTTCAGAAGGAAAGAAAGCACAGAGCCCCACATTTTATGTTGCCCTGGAGAGCTTGCAGAGCACTGGGGGAAGGCAGGCAGAGAATTCCCTGCTAGCACCTTCTCTGTGCCTGGGAAGGAGAAGTGTTCACATTGCTTCGCAGAATCGTGTTTGTGCAGAAAACACTAACACTTGTTCAGAAGGAAAGAAAGCACAGAGCCCCAGATTTTATGTTGCCCTGGAGAGCTTGCAGAGCACTGGGGAAAGGCAGGCAGAGAATTCCCTGCTAGCACCTTCTCTGTGCCTGGGAAGCACAAGTGTTCACATTGCTTCGCAGAATCGCGTTTGTGCAGAAAACACTAACACTTGTTCAGAAGGAAAGAAAGCACAGAGCCCGACATTTTATGTTGCCCTGGAGAGCTTGCAGAGCACTGGGGAAAGGCAGGCAGAGAATTCCCTGCTAGCACCTTCTCTGTGCCTGGGAAGCAAAAGTGTTCACATTGCTTCTCAGAATCGCGTTTGTGCAGAAAACACTAACACTTGTTCAGAAGGAAAGAAAGCACAGAGCCCCAGATTTTATGTTGCCCTGGAGAGCTTGCAGAGCACTGGGGAAAGGCAGGCAGAGAATTCCCTGCTAGCACCATCTCTGTGCCTGGGAAGCAAAAGTGTTCACATTGCTTCGCAGAATCGCGTTTGTGCAGAAAACACTAACACTTGTCCAGAAGGAAAGAAAGCACAGAGCCCCACATTTTATGTTGCCCTGGAGAGCTTGCAGAGCACTGGGGAAAGGCAGGCAGAGAATTCCCTGCTAGCACCTTCTCTGTGCCTGGGAAGCACAAGTGTTCACATTGCTTCGCAGAATCGCGTTTGTGCAGAAAACACTAACACTTGTTCAGAAGGAAAGAAAGCCCAGAGCCCCACATTTTATGTTGCCCTGGAGAGCTTGCAGAGCACTGGGGAAAGGCAGGCAGAGAATTCCCTGCTAGCACCTTCTCTGTGCCTGGGAAGCACAAGTGTTCACATTGCTTCGCAGAATCGCGTTTGTGCAGAAAACACTAACACTTGTTCAGAAGGAAAGAAAGCCCAGAGCCCCACATTTTATGTTGCCCTGGAGAGCTTGCAGAGCACTGGGGAAAGGCAGGCAGAGAATTCCCTGCTAGCACCTTCTCTGTGCCTGGGAAGCAAAAGTGTTCACATTGCTTCGCAGAATCGCGTTTGTGCAGAAAACACTAACACTTGTTCAGAAGGAAAGAAAGCACAGAGCCCCACATTTTCTGTTGCCCTGGAGAGCTTGCAGAGCACTGGGGAAAGGCAGGCAGAGAATTCCCTGCTAGCACCTTCTCTGTGCCTGGGAAGGAGAAGTGTTCACATTGCTTCGCAGAATCGCGTTTGTGCAGAAAACACTAACACTTGTTCAGAAGGAAAGAAAGCACAGAGCCCCAGATTTTATGTTGCCCTGGAGAGCTTGCAGAGCACTGGGGAAAGGCAGGCAGAGAATTCCCTGCTAGCACCTTCTCTGTGCCTGGGAAGCAAAAGTGTTCACATTGCTTCGCAGAATCGCGTTTGTGCAGAAAACACTAACACTTGTTCAGAAGGAAAGAAAGCACAGAGCCCCAGATTTTCTGTTGCCCTGGAGAGCTTGCAGAGCACTGGGGAAAG